>BMAO01029610.1:70812-82508 GCA_019973975.1 Trichonephila clavata | reverse complement strand
GGACATAGGAAAAAAATTATTCACTCCACTTGAAGCATTTAAATGCTTATTTACTCCACAAATAATCGAAAAAATTGTTTATCACACTAATGCTGAAATTAGAAGAAAAAAAGATCGGGTATGCCGAACAAACTTTACAGTATCAAAAACTTGTATTGATGAAATTAAAACCTTATTTGGGTTACTTGTTATCTCAGTGGATTTAAAAAATAATCATATAGCCACAAACGAATTTTTGATGCAACCTTATGTGATCAGTGGTACAAAGCTGGAATGAGTGAAGTGAGGTTCCGATTTTTTGCTGAATTGTCTACGTTTTGATGCTAAAGATACTAGAATTGAAAGGGAAAAAAAGATAAATTTGCTCGAATCAGAGAAATTTGGGAGGACTTCATTTAGAATTGTGTGAATTCTTATAAACCTGGATCATATGTTACTATTGATGAACAGTTATTAGCTTTTCGAGGTAGGTGCCATTTAGAGTGTATATACCGAACAAGCATGTCAAAAATATACAATAAAAATAGTAATGTGGTTCGATGTAGGAACAAATTATATGGCTAATGCAATAGCTTGTTTGGGTTCGAATACTCAAACCGAAGGGTTCCTGTATCATCTTACTTTGTTGAAAGTTAACTAGGAGTATTCAAAGGACCAATCAAAAGATTACAATGGATAATTGGTTAACTTCGATACCTTTAGCTGACAAACCTTTGAAGGTTCCATTGAATTTCACAGTTGTTGGAACTATTCGGAAAAACAAACGAAATGTTCCTCCTGAACTCTTAAAATTGCGATCTCGAAGTGTAGGAACTTCTATGTAATTTTTTAACCAAACTATAAAACTCTTTTATCGTTTAAAACAAAACAAGATAAATGTATTTTTCTTCTATCGACATTCTATGAAAACCGAATATAAATGAAGAAAGTGGAAAACCGGAAATAATTGAATCTTACAATGCAACCAAAAGAGCCATAGACGCATTAGATCACATGTGTAACAGATGCAGTAGAAATTGTGCTGTGCCATGCAGTAGAAAAATACGTCGATGGCCTCATTGCGTATTTTATGGCATGATAAACATCAGTTAAGTGAATGTACAGTTATGTATGTGTATAATATAACTCGCAAATCTGAAAAAGCATTATCTAGAAGAAAGTTTGCGATAAAACTGAGTGAAGATCTCCTTGTGCCATGGATGGGAAACGTCTAAATGTATGAACTTTGCCCCGATCAACAAGGACAATTATCTGTGAACATTTAAACCTGGAGCAGAACAATGAATCACCTGATAAATCGGACACAATAAAAAGAAACGTATGTGCTTTTTGAAGATATAAGTTACGTAAAATGACAGGCAAATTTTATTTATTATGTCCTAGAGCATCATGCTGATATGCGTAGATACTGTTTCGAAAAATGAAATCATCTGCAGGTAGTATAATTTTAATATTGTTAACTTTTAAATTATGCTTTAAGTATGCTAAAACTCATGTCGTCTGGGGGACGAATGGGTACCATTTCCGTTTCAAAGGGTAGTATTCTAGGGTTAAAGGAATCTCATTTCGTAGCCTACCAGCACCACCAATCTGATCAAAGTTCCGAGATCCTCATTTAAGTGGATAACATAAGTACTAATACTTAAAACTATTTATTTATATAATTTTTTTAAAAATTTGGATGTTTATCTTTATTATGAGTTATTTAGTTGAATCCGTAGTTTGAGAAGGGACTGAACCATCAAACTATTTTGAGGAGATTATTTTTAAGCATTCTCGACACTTTTTTTTTTCATTAGTTTCTTAACAAAACTTTCTGTCTCGTGTGAGATCCTTACATTAAAATTATTTATATTAATGTAACATTAATATAGCAATTCCATAAAAACAAGAAATTGTTTAAACAAATAAAATCTCTAATTCAATAGTTAATATTCTTTACTCATGGAATAGTTATTTCAGTAGCAAATAAATTTTTAAGTATTTATATATATATTAATATTTATCTCTCTTAGCAACAACCGTAGAAAAATAATTGATTCAGCTTCAAATGATTAAAATTCAATCACATATGAGTCAGTAAAGGAACATTAATTTTTAAAGTGAAATGTTTTTGAGATTTTTAATTGTAGTATTTCTTTATGTCTTTAACAATTTTTGCCTTTAGTCCTAAAAAGATCAATTTCATTAAAAAAATTATAACTTTTAATTTGGGGAAAGATTTCTTCCTTGTATATGGTAAAGTTGAAAATAAAAAAAAATAGAAGTGGTAACAGCATCTGCAAAATAAAGATAGTGTGACATATTTGTTTATTATAAACTAAATAAATTCTTTTGTATTCGAAATTGTAATAGTTTTTTCTTCTGATTAGTTATTTATTCATTTGAAATATTTTTTCTGCAGATTTTGTTGCTAACTAAAAGATTCAAAGATAAGGTAGAAGGTGAGAAATAAATAAAAATATTATTTTTTGTAAAGTTTTAGGATTTAAAAGACACAAGCTTGTGTTTCTCTAAGTAAATCAAATATATTGCTGGCCTTAGAAATCAATATAACTTAATAGAGGAAAGGAGCAAAGGGGAAAAATTGAAACATTGTCTAATTGGGGCTCCGATTTAATAATAAATTAAATCAATTAATCTTTTGTTGATATATATATATATATATGTATTATAAATACATGATAGTAACGATATCATGAAAGGACTACTGAGTTAAAAGAATACAAGGTATTCTAATAAAATACAGGGTGTTTCATAAATGATGGGAGTAACTTTAAGGGGTGATAGTACACATCAAGACGAGTAATAGTAAATAGGAAACCAAGTGTCCCAAACGTCTTCCGAAGGAGAAAGGCGCCATCAAAGTTTAGGGTCCTAAATTTCAAATGATGATAAAAAACGGGAAAATGGATCGATTCATTTGCGGTTTTCACTAAAATCATTCTTTAAATTAGTATTTTCATTAAAAAAAGTTTTAAAGACAAAGTTAAAAAAATGCCGTTAGAGGGCGCTCTAGACTTTGGAGTACCGAACAACTACCTTTTACCAGTATTTTTTTTATTTTGTTAAATGTTTACAAAAGCTTAGATTTTAACTTGAATTTTGAGCGCAAAATTGAAACCATCGGGAGCGGTTAAGTGGCGCAAATGTAACCGCGTTTAGGGAGGAAAAATTGAAATGCTCGTATGTAATGATCAAAATAAAAAACGATAAAGCAAACTTTAAGAGGCGATAGTACAACACCAAAACAAGTAACATTCATCAAAGAAATCATACTCGTAATTTTAACCCGAAGGTGATAGAGGGCGCTGAAACAGATTTCGTTTTAAGAGACAAAAAGGAAACAAAGAACATTTACGTTATAAAAAAAAGTTTAATTAGAAATGATTACAATATCTGTTCGAAACACTGACCATTAGAGGCGATGCATGCGGTACAACGGCGAAGAAGGGATTCACGAACCCTCTGAAACACGCCAGGAGTATCGCGCACCTCTCCTGCAGCTGCCGAAAGTCTGGCGACGAGTTCTTCTGCAGTTTCGATAGGAGTCTCATACATAAGACTCTTCAAGTGTCCCCACAAAAAGAAATCCAGGCATGAAAGATCGGGCGATCGCGCTGGCCAAGGGACAGGACCACTTCGCCCAATCCATTGATTTGGAAAGGTTGCGTTTAGATAATTTCGCACCTCTGGCGCAAAATGAGCTGGTGCTCCATCCTGCTGGAACCACATTACTCGCCGGATACGAGGGGGAACATCTGTATCCATTTCCGGCAGCACCTGTTGCAGAAAGGTAAGATATTTTTTTCCATCCAGGCGTTCTGGCAGAAGATAAGGTCCAAGTAGATGGTCCACCAATTATTCCTGCCCAAACATTTATGGAAAATCGTCGCTGATATGCATATGTAGAAGACGCATGTGGATTTACATCTGCCCATTGGTGGGGAATTGTGGGTGTTAAATGTACCTGTCACGTGTAAATGTACATTCATTCCTGTAAAAAGCACAGTTGCACCAAAATCGGGGATTTAGGGTGTGCTTCTGCAGATACCAGCGAGCAAAAATCCATTCGACGAGGAAAATCCCTTTCAGTCAGTTCCTGGACTCGTTGGGCATGAAAAGGATGCATACTTTCATCCTTTAGTACTCGCCCATGTCGTGGAGGGTGATACTTCAATTTGACTAGCCACTGCTCGCGTGCTTGTATTTGGATGATCAGTCCACCATATCCAGAATTTTTTCTTCCACGGCTACCGTTCTGTTAGACTTCGCACAGCCTGCATTTGAACGTGCACCAAAAAGGATCCTGTCTCACACAACTTCTGTGCAAGCGCACAAATGTTTTATCATTGGGCAAACCGCCTGTTGGGAAACTTTTTTCCGGTATAATCGTCGGCGGCCTCTGCACTATTCCCATTTTGCAGTTCCGTAGATGAAGTGCATATCAGCCTTTTTCTTGATTAGTGAAGGGCAACATCTTTCGTTACGTTTGTTCCGTGATTTACACTTGCACACTCGGGTCAATGGCTTTTATCTTAATAACAATTTGCATATGCGTTCTTCTTCTTTCCCCATATTCACAATTTCATGTTCTTCTTCCAGAATCTTGCAGCTAAAACGCTTGCATGATAAAATTTGAAGATTCTCTAGCACGTTTGCGTTTGAATTCAAATCATGCATTTTCTAATCGAAGTTGATTGTTTTTATGTTGTACTATCGCCTCTTAAAGTTTGCTTTATCGTTTTTTATTTTGATCATTACATACGAGCATTTCAATTTTTCCTCCCTAAACGCGGTTACATTTGCGCCACTTAACCGCTCCCGATGGTTTCAATTTTGCGCTCAAAATTCAAGTTAAAATCTAAGCTTTTGTAAACATTTAACAAAATAAAAAAAATACTGGTAAAAGGTAGTTTTCGGTACTCCAAAGTCTAGAGCGCCCTCTAAACGGCATTTTTTTAACTTTGTCTTTAAAAACTTTTTTAATGAAAATACTAATTAAGAATGAATTTTTAGTGAAACCGCAAATGAATTCGATCCATTTCCCGTTTTTATCATCATTTGAAATTTAGGACCCTAAACTTTGATGGCTCCTTTCTCCTTCGGAAGACGTTTGGGACACTTGGTTTCCTATTTACTATTACTCGTCTTGATGTGTACTATCACCTCTTAAAGTTACTCCCATCATTTATGAAACACCCTGTATATGATGCCACCATTTTACAGAACTTCTTATTTGGTATCTTTCTTTTCTTTGATGAAAGCGACCAACACCTCCCATGATATCGTTATTAACACACTTACAAGGGGAGGGCACGACAAAGGAAATTCATTTTGAGCGAAGACTTGATATAATAGTAGTTACTCCATTAGGATGTTTCAACCCTCAATGTATTAGCACCAAAAAGCCAGTCAGTTTAAAAGAAAATAGGCTTCGAAAATTCATGCTTAGCTTTATACGATTAAGTTTCAATTATTTCCACCGATACAGTAGCTCCACTGGCAAAGCACCTGTATTCTACATGTATGGATAGGGTTCGAATCGTGCGTTGAACTTTTTTTCTAAAATACATTGAATTATTTTTTAAATTAAATATATTTTATTAAATATTAACTGATATTTTATGTAATTATTTTATATTTTACTAAGTAAAATAATTACTGTAATTATATAAATATTTATATTGTATTTTATATAAATATACTTTTATATTAATACATATTATTTATAATGAGATGTATAATAAATATTAAATCGTATTTTACGTAAATTTAGTCACAAATAGTTTACAATGCGAAATACAACATATTATAAATAAAATATTATATTTATAACATAATCTATAAAATGTATTATTTTTATTACATTAATTCTAAAATAATTAATTTAATAATAAAATAATAATATATTTTATAGAGTATGTTTAAAATATATTTGTATTAAATTAATTACAAAATAAGTAATTTAATAATAATAATAATAATAATAATAATAATATATTTTATAGAGTATGTTATATTATATAGAATATTTTATTTATCATCTGTCGTATTTCACATTGTAAAACTATTTGTAACCAAATTTATATAAAATACCAGTTTTTTTAATATTTTATTATAAATATTATTTGTTATTATATAAAAATATAGTATAAATATTTATATGATTACAGTACTTTATGAAATACAAAATAATTACATAAAATATCATTTATTATTTAATAAATAAATTTATGTATTTTAAAAAATAATTAATTGAATTAGGGGGAAAAAAGAGTTCAAAACGCGATTGGAACCCTATCCATACACGTAGAAAGCAGTTACTTTGCCAGTTGAGCTCCTGTTTCGGTGGAAATAACTGAAACTTAATTGTATAAAAGCTAAGCATGAATTTCAAAGGCTATTTTATTTGAATTGACTGACCGTTCGGGGATAATACATTGAGGGTTGAACATCCTAATGGAGTACTACTATTATACCAAGTCTCTTCCCAAAATGAATTTTCTAAGACGTTACCTTCCCTTGTTAGTATAAAAATGCAATATCTGTAACATGTTATCGAAATAATTGCTTTTTGATTTGTATTATATATACACTGGTGTTCAAAAGTTAAGCATAAATCATAAAATGCGAAAAACGCGGAGTAAATATTCGTAAAATTATTCCAAATTTCTTGCGGATATTAATTGGATGAAGAAGAAACATTGAGTTAATGCAAAACTTTTCAGTCGACTACGTCCTGCGCGAAAAAAACCGGTGCATGTCGGAACAAGGAGAAACTGATTCATGCAGCATAGGCAGTTCAGACAAGTTTCGTGCAACTGCTGTGTGAAGGAACGTTGTTAACCATCAAACAAGGTGATTGATGGCACAAAGACGCCAATTAGACATGTTTACAAACGGAAGAATCATTGGAATGCTGGAATCCTCACGATCACAAACCGATGTGTCTCGAATTCTGAATGTGGACCAGTCTGTGATCTCGAGACTGAGGCAGAGGTTTCAAAGAACAGGAGATGTTACCCGACAACCAGTATCAGGTCGACCAAGAGTCACAACCCCTCGCCAAGACCGATATCTGGTAATAAGTGCGTGACGTCAGAGGGGCAGTACGGCCAGAGCACTGGGTTCAGCGCTCACAGTCGCCACAGGAATACGAATTTCGAGATAAACTGTTTACAGGAGACTCAGTCATGCTGGCTTGTTTGCCAGAAGACCAGCAGTTTGCATTCCCCTCACGTCTGCGCATAAACGCGCTCGTTTGAACTGGAGTTTGAAACATCGACATTGGAGTGTGGGAGACTGGGCCAATGTGATGTTCAGTGACGAGTCCCGGTTTAGTTTGAGTAGTGATTCTCGGCGAGTAACGATTTGTAGAGAACGTGGAACACGTTTTGAACCAAGAAACATAACGGAAAAACATCATTTTAAATCAAGGGGAGTAATGGTATGGGCAGGCATCATGATGGACGGTCACACAGACCTCCATTTCTTTGACACTGTGTCTGTGACTGCTCAAAGATACAGAGACGAAGTTCTTGAACCTTATGTTCGCTTGTTTCGGGGTGCTGTCGGTCCTGACTTCATATTCATGTATCATAATGCGACATGTCACCGAGCGCTGATGATTGATGACTTCCTTGAAACGGAAAACATCCAGCGCTAGTCGTGGCCTGCGAACTCCCCTTATTTAAATCCTATCGAGCATGTATGGGATATGCTCGGGAGATGAATTGCAGCCCTTTCACACCCACCAAGCTCCGTTACAGAACTGAAGAGAGCTCTCCAAGAATCTTGGAACCGTTTGAGCCCACAACTCATTCATCATCCATAGCATGTATGGTAAATCGCTGTGCAGCGGGCCTGGCTGTCACAGGTGACCACACGCCTTATTAAACTGCAACATCAGTATTTTATTTAATGTTTTCTTTCAAAACTGTACTTTGGATAATAAAATTATTTATTATCATGCTTTTGATTTGCTTCCTTATTTTATAATCATTTTACACTTGCATATCACGTTTCCCGCCATTCTGATTTACAGTTCCTTCTTTATTCACATAATTATCAATTATGCTTAACTTTTGGACACCAGTATATATATTCCGAAGTACCATGAAATAAAATAAGTGTTTGTATAAAATATAGACATTCGATTAGTGGGGGGGGACATGCATTATTTTTTTTTTTTCAAATTGTCAAATTGATGTATTTTGTAAAACCCCAAATGTGTCTTAAAAAATAAAATAACTTTTTATAGTCAGTTTTCTTTTTTTTTTATAAGTTCAGGTTCAGAGTCATAGATAAATTCAATTTTTTATTTCGTTCTTTCTTTTTATCTTTTATGTAGACTCAAACGATGAAGCAAGAAAAAAAATAAGTAGAAGGAGGCTTGCGATACTCTTCCTCATCAGATCATATGTTTCTTCTCTTTTTCTGTCTGTCTCGTCATCTTTTCCCCAACCAAATCCAATTTCTTCACCGACTT
Source organism: Trichonephila clavata (assembly GCA_019973975.1). Lineage (NCBI taxonomy): Eukaryota > Metazoa > Arthropoda > Arachnida > Araneae > Nephilidae > Trichonephila > Trichonephila clavata. Next base: position 74,017 of record BMAO01029610.1, on the reverse strand, counting down.
TTGTCAGAGCTCACTTTGATGGTCAGATTACGCGGTCATGGGAATTTAGGATGGAGTGAGACATCAAATGGTGTCGGGGGTTACTCATGATGAACGTTTTTCTCAGGTCCGTTATATACACACATTTTTAAAAGTAAAGATGCCAATATGGGACCTGAAAAAGAAAGAGTGCGTTGCAAAATATGAACTTATTTAACCTATTTATCAAATGCAATTGCATTTTCTGTATACATAACGTTTAACAGAGGCTTCTTTGAGTTTAAACTACATGGTTTTTAAATGCATGTAAATAACCACGTGCTTACACTTTTTTCATTAACTCTAACTTTTTCTTTTATTTCCTGCAATAGGTATAACGGGTTTCTAAACTATTTAAAATCACGTTGTTTCAATTTTGATTCATGAATGTAAATTCGTTTCCGAGAAATTCATTTTCATTTATAGTTTCTGAGATTTCATTTTAGAGTCGCGAATAACAGTTCTTCGGTAAATTAAGTACAACTAAAAGAACTACTTGTAAAGTATGTTCAGTAAATTTTATGAGAGAAATATATAAAATTCTATATTTCAAGGGGGGGAAAATTAATATATACAACTGGATTCTTATTTTAATCTTTTTTGGAATGCCTTCCCTTATAAAATGAAATTATTCATCAATCGATAAAGAAATATTATATATTATTTATATATATACATTAAGTTTCATTAAATCAAACCATCCAGAAAAAGGGACAAATCAGTTTATACACGATTGTAAAGTAACAGAATATATAGATATTTTTAATAGGTATTCAAAGAAAGATATTTTATGTTAGACAAAATTATAGAATAGAACTTGTTCTACGTTATGCTTACACCTCTCAATCTTACTGGAAAATTTATTTTTAAAATAAAGAATTCACAATTCAACAATGGGGACTTAATCTGACAAAATTTAAGAATCATCTAAAAACAAATTATCAGTCTCGAAAAATATCACTTACGTTACTGAATTCAGAGGAATTTTATTTTTATGTATATTGATGTGGAAAGTGTGTATATTTTATTCTGTATTTCAAATATAGAGTATAGAGTTCTTAAAGCAATTTATGATTAATTCATTTAAATCAGATTAAAATACTCATTTATTTTTTTGATATCTCACTTTTATCATTGCTGTCGGGTTTGAAGCTCTTATTCAATTATTTAATAATCTTTAAAAAAGGTAATAACTTAAGTGCAAATCATTGTTATAATAAATTAAAATTCATATATACTTAAAATTTTTAAATAACAGTTCCGCATAAATGTTAAATAGCAAATATTGCTTTTATTTGCAGAATTTCGCTTTTTTAAAAGAAAAAAAATTAATAAAATCTTTGTTTTTTTTCTAAACTATAGTAAAATAAATTCTGAGGTTGAAATTCATTAAAATTGGAAAACCTGAACTATATTAATTAACTCCCAGATTATATAGTATTTGTGTTCGGTTACTCTTACAATATTCCGCAACAAAAATACTTTAATAGCATTTAAAAAGCAGTTTGATCTCGTAATAATAAGCCTCGAAATATCCTAAATCTCCGTGTATTCTAAAATGCAATGTACAAAAACCTTCTAAGATACACATATATGAAAACCCTTTTTGAAAAATACTTGAAGTTATAATAAAGGTATCCTGCCTATAGGTTCTACATGTTTTTATTTGGAGATATATTGAAAACTTATGTTTAGTGCTTTTTGTTATAAAATATTTTTATCAATGGGGCTGCATTTGAGCAACTTAGCCTTTGCAGATACGGCAAGACCCCAAACGTGAAAGCCATTTCATGGTGGTACCATCTAGTGGCAACCTGCTACCAAATTTGAATGATTGAATCAATATTTTTAATACACGCTCTCGTCAGATACTAAATATTGTCGTGATAAAATTTTGATGAGAGTACCACAGCCAAATTAATACTCGAATGAATTTTTACACATGCCGTATAATCATATGACATGCGTGTCAACGATTTTCACATCCAAAAAATCTATCGACTCCAGCCGGGGACGAATCCTCAAGTTTTGACTTTCGAAGCAAGCACGCTACATCTAATCAACCGGAACCAACTGTTATAAAATAAAACATTCTTAACCTAGTAAGCCTTTTTTAACCAAGATTATATATTTAAACTATTTTCCATAAAAATACTATGTTTGAAATTATTTTTTGAATAAAATGGAAACAAGTTTTTAAACTCATATACAAAGAAAGAATGAGAAATACACCACATATTTAATGTGTGTGTGTTTATTGAGAGATAAACCATCGACCAGTTTCGTTAAATCGAAATATGTCGCCAAATGTCCCAATATACAGCCAATAGTGTAAACCATTCCTGCCTATGTTTGAGCGTAATAATAAGATTTATAATAAGATAACATCAATATAATAATAAGATAACAGCATTTGGCGGCACTTATTGAATTAGCGTTTTATTTCGATTTGAGGAAATTGAACAATGGCATAATATTTATGTACCTATTTCTTTCATAAATTTTGATATTGATGGGGCACGTTTGTGTAGTTCATGTCAAAGTTTCCGAAGGAATCTATAATATCTTGAGGGGAAAAGATTCAGTTTCTCTATAAAACTTTACATTGTTGACTGCATGTGTGCACTAATTTTTATACATTTATAATTCCTACAGAGAATTTGTTTGGTTAAATAAGAAATATTCTCTAATGATTCTTTTTCTTTGCAGAGCAGTTTTCACTCGATATAAATTAAGATGGCGGAAGAATACCGCATCCGACTTGTAACTTTGGGTGGTGGAGGCGTTGGCAAAAGCTCCATCGTGAAAAGATTCCTTTTTAACAGTTTTTGTGACAAACACCGACCAACCGTTGAAGACCTCTACTGTCGAGAATTTGACCTCGAGACCATGACGCTCAAGGTGGACATCCTGGACACCGCTGGGGATTTTCAGTTTCCAGCTATGAGGAGACTCTCCATTGCCACTGCTCACGCTTTCCTTCTGGTTTACAGCGTGGACAGTGCTGAATCATTCCGCATCATTAAAGACTGTTTTCAGGCAAGAACAATTTAACTTATTATTATTTATGTAATTATTTGGCATTGATTAACTTATTATGTAATTATTTGTAAATTCTTGAATAGAACATCTTGTTACCCTTTTTTAAATCGAAATAATTTACTATCGGGTATATAAGTATATAATA
>BMAO01029610.1:0-63063 GCA_019973975.1 Trichonephila clavata | reverse complement strand
TTTTTTCCCTCTCTGTTTAACGCTCAGCGGCCAAGGTCAAACTTGCTGTTGCAATATTTTTTCCGTTATTGAAATGTGAGTGAGGGATTTTTAAAAAGTCGCACTGTTCACCTACTCCAGAGTTTTTCGGCGACAGACTTCGAAATTTTCAATTTAAAACTTTTAGAATCAGTGATTTTAAAAAAAAGCCAAAAACTTTTTTGAACAAATTTTAATAAAACATTCAAAATACTTAAATCAATCATTTAATGATTTCTTCTTTTATAAAGGTAATTGCATGAAACTTTTTTCCCCCGAGTCGAATATTTCAAAAAAATCCTCACAATTTTACTCCAAGAATTAAAATAGTAGTGAAATTTTGTAATTTTAAAAATTTATACTTTCTGTCTTTTTTTCAGCATACAACTATTTTTAAAAAGACTACATTTTCGTTTCCGGGAAATAAAAAATTGCAACGAAAGAATTGTAAAGTGAGTGGGTGATTTTAAAATTCACCCTGTTTGCCTATTCTAAAATTTTTGGTGACGGACCTCGAAATTTTCAACCATTCTCAAGTGACGAGAACGACATCTGAGCTTTCACCCATCTTTAATAATTACCACACCACACCAACGCAAGAACAAATTTCGAAAAAGGGATTTATTATGACATAGTTAGAGAAATCACTCACATCGCGCGCATACACACACACACACACACAAGTGCTATCGGCCTGAGGGAAACACGAAATTTCCATGGGGATGAAGTTATTCACTCGGTAAAACGAAAGAATTGGAGAGTGAGTGGGTGATTTTTAAATTCGCACTGTTTGCCTATTCGAGGGTTTTTGGTAACGGACCTCGAAATTTTCAGCCATGCTCAAGTGACGAGGACGACACATGAGCTTTCACCCACCTTTAATAATTACCACACCACACCAACGCAAGAACAAATTTCGAAAAAGGGAGTTTTTATGAGATTGTTAAAGAAATCACTCACATCGCACGCACGCACACACAAGTGCTATCGGCCTGAGGGAAACACGAAATTTCCATGAGGGTGAAGTTATTCAGTCGGTAAAAGCCCGTGCAACGCAGGGCTAAGCGGAGAGGAAAGAAACAAAGAAATCAAAGTAATTTCGGAAAATAATATTGGAAGTGCTGAATTTGTGAAGTTGAGTGAATATTAACGTCCCACTGTTCAGCAACACGAGGCCTTTTGGGGACGGTCCGCGTAATTTTGAACCATGGTCAAGTGACGCGGACGACACCTGAGCTGGCACCCCCTCTCATAACTACCACACCACACCACGGGAGGACGTTTGAGCTCTCGACATAATTTATGTGCATTTCTCCCCTACACGGCAGGTCTTCAGTGGTACTAGGATCGAGAATTTGCGAAGAGAAGGGAAAATGTTAAGCAACAAAGCCATGATACGCACTCACGGGACATGCATTCACATCGTACGCGTGAAACCCCACAAAAGTGTTGGCGTTAGAATAAAAGGAGGAAATTAACATGGGGATTAAATTATACCCTCGGTATAAGCCCGTGCAACGCCGGGCCATGAAAGCTAGTCTTACACTATTAAAAATCGAAGGTAAACAAACGTATCTATGTATCTATCTATCTATCTATCTATCTGTGTGCGTCTATCTTCTCACGAACAGCACCACGCAAAAAGTCGCGGAAGGTACCAAAAGATCGGGAATTTTCCGGGGAAGCCGTATTGCTTATTTATATTCCAATATTGTAATTAGTTAAAAAGATATTAATTAAAAACCTTAAAACGCCTAATTGTTTTACTCCTGCCGGTTGTTTACCTGGCGGAACTTCCCTTCCGTTTCGGCCTAGCGGTAATCTTACGTTTTCCACCATATTAAAATTGTCATCTTATTTTCGGTGTCGAAATTAGACAAAAAATAATTACAGAATCGGAAAGATCATTTATTTCGCCATGATACGGTATAATTTTTTTTTGCAAAATAACGATATTTTCTATTTTTTTCGAATTTTCTAAAATAGTGTTAAAACTGATGCGTTTTTATGAAAATTATTTCTAAATCGTTGGGTATGAATTACTTTTCGTGTTATTAAATCGATATTCTACACTAATTAACTTCAAGCCTTTCTCTTTTAGATCCATTCATTTAAAAAATAAAATTCTCAAAACTTTTTTTTAAAGAATTTTTAAAAAGTAGTCCCAATTTTTACTTCACATTGAATAACTTCGTCATTTATGAAGGTAATCTCACAAAACCTCATTTCCGTGTGTACAGTAATATTATCCGTAACATATACGAAGATTGAAAAAATTGCTTCAAAATTACGGATTTAAAAAAAAAATTGTGATTTTCGTAAACTTATGTTTTTCTGAGAAATAAATTAAAAAGTAGTAATTTGTACATTTTTTATTTCAAAGTACGTTATTTTTGCAAATAGTTGGTGATGTTTGAGAGCATTAACGTAAAAATTATGCCCTTAAAATGAAGGTAATGATTTTTAAAATAATTTAAAATACGCGATTTTACATTTAGCCAAACATTGGCGTCGAAAATTAGCTTTGCGCCAAAGACTTCTGACATGTTTTGCCTTCGACCGCATCTAACTCAAGGGTTACACTAAAAAAATTCTGCCTTAAACAGGGGGAAATCAGTAACTTTGGCGATTAAAAAAAAAATGCGAGTGAAAGATATATTTTATCAACTATATATGTCAGATTAAGATGATAAAATGCATTCAATGCATTTCTCAGATTCATTAAAAATATTTATCAGTATCGAAATTTTTGTTCTCTTTCATAAAACTTATAGTTTACTTTAAAATAATGCCTAATGTATATTTCTTTTTTTGACATATAATCTATACTAATAAAAGAAAGAGTTTGTGTGTGTGTGTGTTTCAGCTGTTTCGGCGAAATTAAGCAATACAGAGAAGTATGAAACTTGGCATGTAGAAGCTATAGGTTATTATGCTATTAACCTCGAAGAGTTTTTTTCGAAATTCGCTTTAGATTTTTTTAAAATTCAATTTTTAAGCGATTTTTCAGCTAAATCTGTACTAATCAGAGAAAAGTTTGTGTGTTTCAGCTGTTCCGGCCAAATTCAGGAACTCAGAAATTTGAAACTTGGCATGTAGAAGCTATAGGTCTTTATGCTATTAACCTCGAAGAGTTTTTTTCGAAATTCGCTTTAGATTTTTTTTAAATTCAATTTTTATGCGATTTTTCAGTTAAATGGAGATATGACGTCATCAGTCATGCCAAGTCATAACTTTGCGAAAATTAATGTTTCGAGCTGTTTTGGGGGGAATTTCAACACATTTTATAGTAAATATACTTATTTGTGGTTGTATTTATTCGTTTTTTTAACTCTTAGTGGAGGAATTACAGTTGTTTTTCGAAAAAAATCATCCTAAGAAAATGTTTTTTCTAAATTTTATTTTTCCGATTGGCAACACTGATTTGATAACAGTAAACAGTTGAAGGATGCATTGGTTTTCCAGTTAAGCCTATTATGTATTTTTTCAATAACTAAATTAAATTCGTTTAATATACACTTTTGTTTTGATTATTAAGAACCATTTATGGGTTTAGATTTAATTTTGTTGTTTTTTTTTCATCTTAAAAATTTCTGATTTGTGTGTAGTCAATTGTAATTTCTGTTTTTGGTTTAAGGCAGCGTCACATTTATTATTCTTTTTTCATTTTGACCTTTACATGTATTCATTTGATTCTTCTGTGTTGTTTCTGGTTTTAGATTAAACTGTGTCATCTATCTTCCAGAATTTCTGATTTTTTTTTGTGGTCAGAGGTTTTATGTTATAATTTTTTTTTTACAGTAATTCTAAATTGAATTGGTTTAATATGCATTTTTATGGTTTTCAGTTGTTAATGTTGATTGTTTAGATGTTGTGTTTACTATTTTAGGTTAAGTGCCACATTTATTTTATGAACTACCATTAGAGGTAATTATTTTCAATTGTTAATGTTGATTAATATGTTGTTCTAAACAATGACCCAAGCATACGAGCTGTTGAACTTTAGGTATGATACATACCCTTGCCAAGTTGTCCCAAATGATGGTGATGGCTTCTGTCTCTTCAGTTCAATTTCTTATTTGTTGTGTGCAATCCAGTATTATTGTTTGACGGGCTGTTCATTTATTATCGACAACTGTAATAGATTTAAGGTATTTACACTTGATCATGAATTGAACAACTACTCATCTAGCGAAGCGTATAAAACTGCGATGGTTGAACCCTAGGACTTACTGCTCCGGCTTCTGAGTTACAGGCTGTCTGAACTCTGTTCTTTCGGTTTCCAGATTTTTCATAAGGGATATCTCTTTGCTGTATTTTGGTGAGAATTTTCAAACTGTTAAAAACATGAGGTTCAGTGGCAAAAATTTGGATACCTATGTGTTTGTTTCTTCTTATATTGAATCGAAATTTTTGAAAGCAACACTTAAGTCATCAGAAATTCTTAAGCTGGGAAAAATGACTATATAAAATCTAAAACCAGAAACAGTACAGAAGAATCAAATGTATACATATAAAGGTCAAAATAAAAATAGAATAATAAACCTGACACAGCCTTAAATCAAAATAGGTATTACAATTGACTACATACAAAATAAATCAAATTTTTAAGTTGAAAAGAAATGACAGAATTAAATCTAAACCCAGAAAAGGTTCGGAATAATCATACCAAAAATAAGGTAAAACAATGTATATTAAACTAATTTAGTTATTGAAAAAATATATGACATGTTTAGCTGGAAGACCGATGCATCTTCCTATCAGAATACAGTCTTAACCGTTTGGGTCCTAAGCAGTAATATCAAAGATTCTTGCGTGTTTTTATATTAAACAAGATATCAATCATTGGCATGGCCAAGTAATTTTAGCGCATTTTCACATGTTGTACTTTACAATAATGCAACTAATGAACTTTTTACTAACAAAAAGTAGTGTACTATGCTTAAAAAAAAAATTTTAAATAGCACGATTTGCGTGGTCCAAATTTTGACTGCAGTGATGTTAATACACAAGAATACAGATTTTTATTTTCGTATAAGATTTTTTCTGACATGTTCCTTTTTTTTCTGTGGTGTTTATGGTAGTTTCATCTAAATCAGACCTTTGCTTATCTATTTAAGGTTGCTTTTTGGTTTGAATTGATGTTTACTAGGTTACTTCATATATATTTATGTTTATTTTATTCATGTTTAAATTTTTTATATTTTAAGGTTTTCTGGCAAAATTAAGGTTTTATTAAAAGCTTTTATTTAACTTACAATGTATGTATGTATGTATGTATGTATGTAATTTGTTCGGGTGGAATCTTGCACCTCAATTTTGAAGCTGATATCTTCCTCCCATTGAGCTGAAATTTTGTATACACGTTTAGTTTGGATGACAATGCATGTTTTGACCATTTATATTCCGATATTGCAATTAATTAAAAAGATATTAATTAAAAACGTTAAACTAGTTTTGGGCGCCAACTTGGATATATCTGCATTGTTGTAATAATTTTATTGTTACAACAATGACAAAAGTTGGCGTCGAAAATCGGTTTTCAGCCAAACTGGAATTTCATAACGTTGCGCTATTGACAGTATTAATTAACTTTGTCTAAAAAATAATTACGTTTCTACAACGTAAAAACAATCTAATTTCTACAACGTATGCAATTTTTTTTACAAATTTCTATCTATTTCCTTGGATTTAAATTCAAAACAAAAAAGTAGAGCTATTTTTCAAGTAGATTGGTACATTGTATACCTTTCTCAACGCTGCCAAGTTAAACTGAGATGGAGTATTGAAGAAATTCTTTAAATAATTTATCTATCTTTAATCTATGAAACTCAGACAAAAAATAATTACAGAATCGGAAAGATCATTTTTTTAATGTATCTTACCCATCAAAAAGGAATCCGCTAGGAAAACAATAAGAGAAAAATATTATCTAGAAATGCAATATATTTTCGATTAAAAAAAATAATTTTACAATAAAATGAAGTAATTTTTTAAAGAAATTTCCTAATTTTAAGCCTACGAGTAATTTAAATATACCTCATTTTATCACCAGTAATCTAAACACACACTACGACATGTGTCCTTAAATTTAATTACAAATAGAATCTGTTAATTTTATTTGAATTTAATTATTGATTTTTTCAAAATCAAGTTTCTAAAGATGATCTGAGCAATTAAAAAAAAATAGATTCTTACGTAGAAGATATTCAATGTGCAGCAAAAACTTATCATTATTTGATAAAAATTTCTTTTTTGATTACAAAATGCGTTTTTAGTCTTAAGCATTTTATTGATTAATACAAATATTTAAACGCCTTTTGAAGTTTTTAATAAACAATTCAAATTTTCTTCTAATATGTTAGAGAAATACATCCCTTATCTTCAAAATATTTCAAATAAATAATATATTCTTTAAGTTTTTCAAAAATAGTCAAAATTTTAATTAAACATTTAATAACTTTGTCACTTATGAAGATAATCTCACTAAACCTTTTTTTTCGTGTGTAGAACAATGTTAGCCAAAATCTGCATGAAGATTGAAAAAATTGCTTAAAAATTACGGATTTAAAAAAATTGTGTTTTTAGTCTAATACCATTTTGCGAGAATTAATTCAGCTAAACCAGGGATGGCGAACCAGCGTTCAATGAGTTGAACAGGCTGAGAAACCTGTCCAGTGATAACTAAAAAGTAAAAAATAAATTAAATGTAAAAAAACTTTTTTAAGAACAAGCTTTTATTTAAACGCGCTAAAAAGAATAAAATAAACTTTTCCTTTAAAACTTTTTTTACTATCAACTTATAACGTCATTACACAATTTATATGATATAAAAGCTTGTCGCGAGATTTACCTGTGTAGATAAACAAGTAAAATAAATAACTTGACCTGATTGATTTTGGTTTTTAAAAATTCAAACTAAGTAAATATGAGTACTTAAATATTGCGACAAGCTTTTATATCATATAAATTGTGTAATGACGTTATAAGTTGATAGTAAAAAAAGTTTTAAAGGAAAAGTTTATTTTATTCTTTTTAGCGCGTTTAAATAAAAGCTTGTTCTTAAAAAAGTTTTTTTACATTTAATTTATTTTCTTTTGTTTTCTATAACCTTTTAATTTAAATTATGCTATATTTTCTATTTTAGTGTCTCACATATGCAAGTTGGCAATTGTTGCAATAATACGTCAGTACCTTTTCTTTTTGTTATAAGCTATATTCTGGTACTACTTTGCTACATGGATGAAGCATGGAATTCGCCGATAAAGGTAAAAAGCAATAACATTTTTTGGAGCTTACGTATTATTGCAAAAAATGCCAACTTAATTAATAACTCTCCAAATTGGCAACCATATGCTTCATTTCATATAATGTCGCCAATAGGTTGTGATAATATGTAAGTACCATAGAAAATGACACTCCATTCAAACTAATTGGGATTATCAGATTGCCGATATCATGATTTAAGTTAGAATTTATGATACTTACATATAAGCATCATCACAGCCAATTTGGTGCAATCCTAATCGCTTCTTGATATTAAAACAACAAAGATTCTTACATGTTTTTATATATAAAAAAATCAGTCACATTTTGTTGGGATTTGCTTAGTCCCAGTTTGGTTGTAGTGATGCTAATACGTAAGAACACGAAGGGCTAATGTGAATTTTTACTTACATATGAGATTTTCTGACATATTTTCCAACATGTTTTTAAATAGATTTTGGCATATGTTCTACATGCTGCTTATTTTATTTTTTTCTCCTCATAGTTTTTATAACCAATAAGTACTCATTTTTTGACCTCATGGAAAGAAGGTTAACTTTATTCATCAAGAAGATCTTCATGGAAACTATTGATGTGATTGAATGCATAACAAAGTAATTTTCTTTTGCACTTCAAAATTCTGAGTTAATGCAATTTTTTGTTGTGTTGCATTATGGTTTAATTTTCCTTCTGACAATCGGTTCTTCATTTTGATTTTTGAAGATTTTATACATATGCATTGTATATATTTGTTACATATGTATACATTTCTATGACAGTTTTTTTTTTTTGGTTGAAAAAAAAGATTATTGTTTTCTTTCCTTCATCAGCAAATACCATGTTTTCATCATTACAGGAAAACTCTTCAGATGCTGAATAATGTTGATCAGATTTTTTGTCACATGGCATATCATGGCTTAATTTTGCTTCTGACAATCTTTAAGTATATAAATTTATTTATTTCATTTGTGATCCAAAAATGTTTGGGAAAAAAAGATGCAGCTTGATACGATTTTCTCATATTTCTCTTTGGATTTCTTTAAAATTAAATGTTGATGCGATTTTACTTCTCATGACATCAAGGTTTAATTTTGCTTCTGATATGTTCCTTATTTAGTTTTATGAAGATCATATAATTTATACATATGCTGTCCATATATGATATGTTTCAATGATCACTAATTATTTATCATTGTATTTTCTCATTTGTTTGTTCTTTACGACTGAATAACAAATATTTTTAATCGAAATATTGCAAAAAAGTATTGTTTAAAAATTAATTTTTTATCATCAAGGTTTAGTATTTCTCTCATTAGGTTCATATTTTTTTATGTAGCTTTTTTTAATCTGTTTTAGATGGGTTTTTTTTGTTATTTTGGTTCTTGCTAATTTAATTTTTTTTCTATTGTATTACATCTAAATTTTATATTAAATCTAATATAGATGTTGGATAGTATTACATCCATTCCTCATGTAATTTAATGCGACAGTGAATTTAACTTAATAGTTTATTATAATATAGGCCTATTTTAGATATTATTAAAAAATTTTTAGTTTGTACTAATAAAATTTTTTTCCAGTTGAAGGCTTCCTAATATTTTATTTATGATAGTATTTTAGTGAAATGGTTTATCGTAATTAATTTTTTCTTCTGATTTATATATTTCATGTTATTTTACTCATAGTTCCCATAGCTCAAATATACTACTATTATCACTTTTCCGTTATAATTTGTATTTATATTTTAATTCCTATTTACCTTTTTAGCATGTTAATTTTCTCTTACATTACATACTTCATATGAAATCATTCTTAACTGTTAAGCAAAATTTCAATATGAACACTCATAAAAAAAAAAACTTCTAACTTTTAGATACACTGCCCTGTAATGGCTCAGTCCTCTTTAAAATATATCATGTTTGCAAAAAAAAAGCTGGATTTTTTAAAAAATTTAACCCGTGCTAAGAACGGGTACGACACGTGAAATCAGTGTTGCCAACTTGGCGAGTTATTTTGAACATTGACATTGGTGCAATAAAATCTAAGAACCTACATTTTCTTCTATTGAAAAGGTTACTACTTTTCCTGATACTTACGTATTAGAGTCACTGCAACCAAAGTGGTACTTTTTTCACCAAAATTTGATTTTTTCCCTTATAAGACACATAAGAATCTGTATTTTGATATTGTGGTGCAAATTTTGCTGCGGTGACGCCAATACATAAGTACCCTTTTCCTTTATTGGCAGATTCCATGTTTTTCCATTATAACAAAAAAGTAGAAAAATGTAACTTTAGAAAATGACACTCGATGTAAACTGAAATTAACAGATTGTCAATATTGTGATTTTAAGTTAAAATTTCTATTTACGTATAATATTTTTTCTCATGCTTTTTGTTTTGTTCTGAGCTGCTTATGATAGTTTCATCAAAATCAAATCTTAACTTATCAATTTAAAGTAGCTTTTTGATTTGAATTAATATTATAATTTCAATGTACTATATGTAAGGTTACTTTTATATTTTTTTATTTCTTTTTCAATTTTTAAATATTTAAGATTTTCAGTTATGTGCTTTTTTGTTGTTGTTCAGAACTGTTTATGGCAATTTTATCAAATTTAGGGCTTATTTTTTCTGTTTTAATAACCTTTTAATTTAAATTAAAATATAATTCCTATTTCAGTTCTGAACTAATACTCTATATTAGATGTATTACTGAGATGTTAGATAGTATTATATGAAGTATGGGTGCAATGCTAATTTAATTTTTTTTCAGTTGAATGCTTTCTAATATTTCTTATTCATGATAGCATTTAGTGAATCAGTTTATCATCATTCATTTTTTCTTTCGGCTCATCTATTGCAGGTTATTTCACCCATAGTTCCCATAGCAGAAACTCACTACTGCTATCACTTTTCTGTAATAATTTATATTTGCATTCATTCATATCTATTTACTCTTTAGCTTGCTAATTTTCTCTTACATTGAAATATTTGTTTTTGTTAAATTATTATTTACTTTCAAGCCAAATTGCAATTTGTTTAAAATTATTTCTAATGTGAACATTCATTTGAAAAAAAAATGTTTTTAATTTTTGGTTTTCTACTTCATACAGGGTTTTACCCTCCCTAAAAAAATATTATAATTGCTATGATAGAAGAATTTTTTTTTAAATTTAACCCGTACGAAGAACGGGCATTTCAGCTAGTTATATTATAATGTTGCTAATGTTAAAGGTTTTAAGAAAGAAGATTTGTTACTGGTTGCAGAAGAAATTGGTGAAGTAATACCGGCAAAAGTAACAATTTCAGACTTAAAGAATTTAATTCTTAATAGCGATGAGTACAAAATGGATTCGGACTTCGTCACGTCTGTTTTAATAAGGCTGTTGAAGATCGGAAACAGAGAGGGGAAGAAAAGGAAAGATAGAGACAGTATGAAATGGAAGAAAAGGAAAGACAGAGACAGTATGAAATGGAAGAAAAAGAAAGACAGAGACAGTATGAACTAGAGTTGGTGAGAATCCAGGCTCAGTCTAACGTAGTAGAAGTAAGTGAAAATTTACCACTATCTGAAAATAACGCTAAGAGAAAATTTCATCTCCCAAAATTAGAGTTTCGAAAATTTTCTGGGAATATTAAAGACTGGTTGCCATTTTGGAGCCAGTTTGAGCACATTCATAAAGATGGCGACATAGAGCCAGAAAACAAGTTTCAATATTTAATTCAAGCCACTGTTTCTGGATCTCGTGCTCGGGAGATTGTGGAAAGTTTTCCGCCAACGAGCGCCAATTATGCCAAAGCAGTGGAAAGCTTGAAAGCTCGCTTCGGTAGAAATGATTTATTAGTTGAAGTATACGTCCGGGAACTTCTGAAATTAGTAATTTCTGTGCATAAAAATTAGAAGTTTTCTATGACATCTTTATATGATACGCTGGAATCACATATGAGAGCTTTAGAAACTTTAGGAGTCACGACTGATAAATGTGCTTCTATATTATACCCAATGGTAGAATCCTGCTTTAGCGAAGATTTTTTGAAAACTTGGAATCGTCATTCTACACCTTCTGCTTCTGTTGATGCCAAGGAGAGGTTGAGCAATCTAATGCAATTCATAAAAGCAGAAGTTGAAGGCGAAGAGCGAATAAACTTGGCGATGTCGGGTTTTGGATTAAAAGAGCCTAAGTGTACACAAAGTTACAAAAAGAAGCAATGTCAGAAAAATCCCTACATTTTATAACAGCATTCCTACTGCTGCAAATTTGTTGACGACAGCATCAACTACAGCTGTATTCAAGTGTATATTTTGTGATGGCAAACATAAGAGTTCTGAATGTTTTTTGGCTCAAAAAAGGAGTTTTGAGGAAAGGCAGAAAGTTGTTAAAGAAAAACGCTGCTGTTTTGCATGTCTGCATATCGGGCACGCAGTTAAAAATTGCCAAGCTGCTTTAAGATGTTTTATTTGTTCTAAAAAGCATGTGATATTGATGTGTGACAAGCTGGATACAAAAAAGACTTCTGAGAAAAATGACGAAAAATCGCAAGTTGAATATAACGCCAGCATGTCTAATTTAAATAAACGTAATAACAGAGTATTTCTACAGACTTTAAAGGCCATGCTGGTTTCTGGAGATAAAAAGAAAAGCGTAAGATTACTTTTGGATTCCGCATCACACAGATCTTACATTTTAAAAAATGTTGCACGAGAAATGGGCTATCCTTCTCTTCGACAAGAAAAGCTAATACATTTGCTTTTTGGAGGTATTTCCAGCAAACAGATTACACATGACTGCTACAAAATATGGTTAAGGGATTTGGATGAAAAATTCGCTTGCAATTTCGATACATTGGATCAAGACAAAATTTGTGAAGATGTTCAGCTTGTTTGTAACGGATCTTGGATAAGAGAACTGAAAGAAGATAAGATTATTCTATCTGACGTAAATGATAGCAGCGAATCGATTGATATACTTATTGGAGCCGATATTATGGGGAAAATGTTAACTGGAAAAAGAAGAATGCTGAAATGTGGTCTTGTAGCAGTTGAAACCCATTTAGGATGGACATTAATGGGAAAAGTACCCGAAGAAGAAACCCCAAAAGAAAGCTCAGTTTTGGCGATGACTGTTTGTAAATGAGCTTGATATATCTATGGCGATTAGACTTGATTGGAATAGATGATCCTATTGAAAAGAAATCCAAGCAAGAAATTAACCTTCAAACAAAAGAACATTTTATAGAGACTGTGAAAATTAATTGTGATGGGTGGTATGAAGTTTATTTACCTTGGGCTGATGACAAATCCCCATTACCCGATAATTTACGCTTAGCTCAAAGACGACTGGAATACACTACCTCGAAACTTAAGAATAATAATTTGTATCTGAAATACGAAGAAATTTTTGCAAGTTGGTTAGAAGAGGGTATCATAGAGAAGTTCCACTAACTGAAATACCCGGTTACGGGAATTATCTGTCTCATCGACCTGTGCTTAAGCCGAGCAGTGTTACTACTCCAATTCGACCAGTTTTTGATGCGTCGGCACGACTCCCTAACCACCCGTCCCTTAACCAATGCTTGGAATGTGGACCGAATTTGATTGAATTGTTGCCTGATCTTCTGCTACGTTTTAGAGAAGGAGAATTCGGTGTGATTGGAGACATTAGAAGAGATTTCTGTCAAATAAGCATTCGTGAAGAAGACAGGGATTTTCTTCGTTTTTTATGGTGGAAGAATGAAAAGCAAAATAAATTGAAGTATTTTCGACATACCAGAGTAGTTTTTGGTGTAACATGTAGCCCTTTCCTGTTAGCCTCAGTGATTGACTATTACATTAGAAGAAGTGAGGAATATGACGATAAATTCAGGGAAAAGTTGGCTCGAAGTTTTTACGTTGATAATGTTGTCACCAGTGTTGGAAATAAAGACGAACTGAAAAGATTTATACAAGAATCAACAACTCTTATGTCCAGAGGAAGATTTGAACTTCGAGAATGGGAGTATTCTGGTCAGAACCGAAGTAAGGAGAAAGTAAAAACACACGTTCTGGGTTTATTATGGAATAAAGAATCAGACATGTTAAAAATTGACATGAGTTGGATGAATGATGTAGACACTGAAAAGATTACTAAACGTAACATATTATCTTTAGTTCACAAAATGTTTGATCCATTTGGTTTCATCTCTCCAGTGATGCTCTCTCCGAAATTAACGCTACAGAAAGCGTGGGAAAAAGGGATAAGATGGGATGAAGACATAAAATGCGAGTTACGAAAAGAGTTTTTACTATGGTTTCATGAGCTAACATCCTTAAAAGATCTTGAAGTGCCTAGATATGTACAAGTAACTAAAGAAAATCTCAGTTATTGTACGATGGGTATGCAGCCAGAGGCGGGTTAAGGTAATTGGAAGCCCCTGGTGGTAAAAGGTTTGAGGCACATGGGCTTAAGAGTCGACAAACTAAAATAGTGAAAAGAGTCGCTAACTTTAAATTCTTAAAATGAAATGTGTTGCTGCGATAAAACTCCTCATTTAAAGAAAAATCTTAACTGTATAAAAAAAATTAAAAATCTTACTTGAGAGCTTACAGTTTTGCTATACAAGTTGATTTCTCTTTGGCAAATTCATCAATTACTTTTACCATATCTTTTTTGTCCAAAATATTTTATTCTGTGTGTAATATGGCCATGTTGTTCAATTTGTCTTTTCTCCCATTGTACATCTTAAATTATTTTTAACACGTTTTAAAACTAAAAAAGATCATTCACTTGGTGCATTCGATTCGGTATTGTTAAAAGTATTTTCAAAAGTTTTTCTACATTAGGATTTCTCTTGCCTCTCGATAAATTTCTAGCGGAGGTTTCGTTGTATCTTGGTTTTCTTTTCATTTCTTGTTCTAAGGTGGCGTGTTTGGTTTGTCACTGGCCTTTGCACTCATCAAGCTTGGAGCCCCTTCCAGCGCTGGGTCCCTTGGCGGCCGCCAGGTCCAACACCCTCTTAATCCGCCACTGTATGCAGCTGTGGTATTTTTGAGAATTGAAAAAGAGGATTGAACCGAAGTGTTTTTTTTTACTTCCAAAGCTCGAGTTTTTTCACTGAGAGGAGCCACGATTCCAAGAATGAAGCTTTTAGCTGCTGTTATTGAAACCCGATTGACGAATTCTGTCATTAAAGCTCTACAATGGGAGAATATCAAGAGGTATTATTGGAGTGATTCAACTACTGTGTTGGCATGGATACATAGAGACGATAACTGGTCGGTATTTGTACGCAATCGAGTAAACGAGATCCGAAAGCTAAGTGATCCCACGTCCTGGAGACATGTGCCTGGTGAAAAGAATCATCCTGCAGATTTGCCATCGCGAGATTATAAAGCAAAGCAATTCCTATCGTCAAGATGGTGAGAAGGTCCTAAATGGATGAAAGATCCATTTGAGTTTAAACATCTTACAGATATAGTTAATAATTCTTACGATGAAGATGAAATTGAAAAGGAGAAGTCGAAATCCTCATACACATTAACAAACAGTGAAATCTGCAAAAATAATAATTGGTACTACAACAAGTTTTACAGATATGAAAGCATTGTTAGACTTATAAGCATGGATTCTCCGATTTAAACACAATTGTGTGAGACCAAAAGAAAAAAGATACGGAGAATTGGTTGCATCAGAATTCCAGGAAGCTGAAGAGAAGCTAATAAGCTTGATTCAAAATGAGTGTTTTTCTTCTGAGAGTGATGCTCGACTTAGAGCTCTGGAAGCATTTAGAGATGAGAAAGGCATCCTCCGATTAAAGACCAAAATTACCAAAAGGAAAGATAATGATACATTTTTTAAACCTGCTATACTACCTCCAAACCACGAAGTGATTAAAAGATTAATAGTCTACACACATGAGAAAAATTTTCATGCAGGGGTGCAGATACTTTTGAATATTTTAAGAGAAAAGTATTGGATTTTGCATGGAAGAACTGTGAAACGCGAGTCTTGACAAGTTGCATTACTTGTAAGAGGTTTAGCTTTAGAAATCTGGAAACGGTTGACCCTCCACCTCCAGAAGACCGAGTAAAAGATGCAGCAGTTTTTCAGATTACCGGGATCGATATGGCTGGTTCACTCTTTCTCAAAGAAAATAAGAAGAGCTGGGTGTTAATATTTACTTGCGCCGTATATCGAGCAATACACTTTGAACTTGTCACTGCCACTACCACTGAAGTATTCTTAATGGCGTTTCGAAGATTTGTTTCGGGTAGAGGAAGATGCTCCACTGTCTATTGTGATAACGGTACAAATTTCGAAGGAGCAGCCAATGCTCTAAGGCTATTGGATTGGAAGCAGGTTGAAAGACAAGGAGCTGTAAATGCTATCGAATGGAAGTTCAACCCTCCAACTGCTGCATGGCGGGGTGGTTGGTGGGAGCGCCTCATAAGAATTTTGAAAAATCTGCTAAGAAGAGTGCTATTAAGAGCTAGCTTGAGTTATGAAGAAATATTAACTGTCCTAGCGGATTATGAAAGCGTCATAAATGCAAGACCGCTTACTTACGTTACTGAAAGTGAAGCTATAAAACCAATATCACCGTCGATGTTCCTGCAAGACATTCAAGAATATAAATTACAAGATATTGATGCTGTGGATAGTAAATCCTTTGCAAAAAGAATAAAATACAGACAAAACTTAATTAAAGATCTAAGGGAGAGGTTTAGATAAGAGTATGTAGGCACTCTTACGCAACGAATACAGAAAATATACAGCCATGAATTATAGTTTCAATTGGGGACATTGTTTTGGTGGGAGCTGATAACAAAAAACGCATTGACTGGCCATTGGGACGCATTTCACAGCTGATTCTTGAGAGAGATGGAGAAGTTCGTCTTGTCAGAGTGCAGGCGTCGACTAATGAGCTGCTTCACCCTATACAGCGGATATACCCACTGGAGATCGCAATCTCAGATGGTCCTCAACATTTGAAGAGCATAAAGTCAGTGGATCATTCCGAGGAATCCAATCAGTTCAATGACACCGCCATCCTCGAACACACACACCAAAATTTAGTAAGTCTGGAAGAAGCCTGAAGGTTCCAGAGAGACTTAACTTGTAGATTGTATTTACAAGCTCAAAATAGTTTTGATCATGCTCCATAATCAAAAGCTGGGAAAATGTTAAAAACGATGTACTGAAAAGTTTATCAGTTTTCTTTTATTTTATTTATGCACGTGCTAATAAGCATGAAACGTGACGGCAGTCGAGCGAGTCACGCAATCGGATGTTTATATGTATTTTTTATTAAAAAAATGAACAATGTTTTTATTTTTATGATTTGTTTTGAGGAATAAAGTTGTCAAGTTTTACACTTCAAGTCAATTATATTTTGTACTGAAATTTTTTTGAATTTTTTCACAGTAAGCATCCTATCTTATCGTCTGCACCCATTCATATCCCTTGTACATTCCGACTGACTTGGGGAATTTCAGCAGGACAATGCAACACCCCACACGTACATAATTGCTTCAGAGTGCTCTAGGAGCATTCTTCTGAATTTAGACACTTCCGCTGGCCACCAAAATCCCCAGACGTGAGCATTATTGAATATATCTGGGATGCCTTGCTACGTGCTGTTCAGAAGAGATCTCTGCCCCCTCTTGCTGCTACTGATTCATGGGCAACCCTGCAGGATTCATGGTGTCAATTACCTCTAGTACTACTTCAGACATTACTCGAATCCGTGGCATGTCGTGTTACGGTAGGAAGGTACGATCATACCTATATGTGGAGTTGTTTTATGCCGTAAGAATAATGGTTTGCCCCCCCCCCAGATACTGATAGATTCGAGATAGATTATTGCAAATTGAACGCAATAACTAAATATCCTAGATACTGATTAGAAATATTCCCCACACCGAAATTATGTCCACTTTTGACTTAAGGTCTGGCTACTTTCAGCTAGCGGTAAGCCCCAAGGATATTATTAAGACCTATTATTTGGCCTTCGTGACTAAAAGTGGTACATTTGCATTCATTCGCATGCATATGGGTCTCTCGGGAGCAGCTCAAATTTTCAAAAAACTATTGAGATAATTCTCAAACCGGTTCTGGGGTATTTTGTGAGTGTGTATATGCATAACGTTATATTATCATCTCCATCATTTACACACCATGTTAAACATTTAAGAGAGGTCTTTCAATTATTACAAGAAGCTGGTCAAACTTTAAACCGAGAGAAATGTCATTTCGTCCGAGAAATTTTAAAATATTTAGGTCTAGTTATTAGTAAGGAAAGGGTTCGGACTGATGAAGCGAAAGTAAAAGCGATTATGGAAATGAAACCTCTGAAAAATGCTCGGGATGTAGCAAAATTTTTGGGAATGAAAGGATAGTATCAAGAATTTACTAAGGATTACGCAGATCTTTGTGAACCCCTATATATGTTAAGGGGGTCACTTCACGCAGCATTTTTCCTATCTCTGTAATGTTAAAAATGACCAAACGTAAGGAACATTTTTGAAAAATTGACCAGTTGTACAGTCATGAATTTTTTTTTGTAGATTTATTACACTGTTTTTATTATTTTAATGAGAGTTTTTTTTTGAAATTTTGATTTGTTTTTTTTTAAAAAATTCATACGTGGACTAACACGTCAAAAATTTTAAAACGTTGAAAATTCTTGTACATTTTAACCCATAATTTTTTTTTGAATAATTTTTTTGACAAAATCTCTCATTAAAATATTTATTTGTATAATATTAATATATGTGTAAATTTTCAAAGCTATTAAATAAGTAGTTTTTTTAAAAATGTTCCTTTTGTGTTGAAATTTACACTTTTGAGAAATAGTGATTTAAAGTAAAAACTTACCATTAACTAAAACATACCAGAGCCTTAACTTGGATTGCTGGGATCTCCTGCAAGATCATCTTCTTATCTACATTTTAAATGTCTGTTTTTAATTCTGGCTTCTTTTGTTCTTTGTAAAACTGCCTTTCTTACTTTCCTTATATGTGCATTTTTCCTCTATCTCCGTAATGTTGAAAATGACCAAACATAAAGAAAATTTTTGAAAAATTGACCAGTTGTACAGTCATGAAATTTTTTTTGCGGATTTATTACACTGTTTTTATTATTTTAATGAGAGCTTTTTTCAAATTTTGAATAGTTTTTTTTTAAAAAATTCACATGTAGACTAACACATCAAAAATTTTAAAACGTTGAAAATTTTTGTACGTTTTAACCCATAAATATTTTTTGAATAATTTTTTTGACAAAATCTCTCATTAAAATATTTATTTGTATAATATTAATATATGTGTAAAATTTCAAAGCTATTAAATAAGTAGTTTTTCAAAAATGTTCCTTTTCTGTTGAAATTTACATTGTTGAGAAATAGTGATTTTAAGTAAAAACTTACCATTAACTAATACATACCAGAACCATAACTTGGATTGCTGGGATCATCTGCAAGATCATCTTCTTGTCTACATTTTAATTGTCTATTTTTAATTCTAGCTTCTTTTGTTCTTTGTAAAACTGCCTTTTCCGCTTTTCTTATACGTGCATGATCAGCTTCTTGCAATGCTCGACATGTGTAAAATCCCGGTTGAATATTTAATGTATCTAAAACTTTTAATTTGGTAATGAAGCCTTGATTATACAAAGATATAGCTTCATATACTCCAGTTTTTAAAGTACCCAATTGTACAAAAACAGTTTTTGGAATTATGGACCAGATAACACTATTTAAGCTTTCATTACAATTTTGAGTTTTACCGTGCAAGCATCTAGACAGAAGTTCAGGGTTTGAAAGATCTCTAAATACCTTTTTTATGCAATTCATAATTGCAATAGGTAAGTTGTGTTTATGTTTGTATGTATCCCCTTTCAGTATAGACTTATTATATCCACACCACGAATAATCTCCCATGGGGCATAAACCATGTTGTGGATTCAAATCTGTTGAGATTTTATGAAAAAATGTAGCCCAAATAGCTTGTTTCATGGCTGACAAATTACCCGAGTTATTTCGAATAGCCAAACCATAGTATCTTTGCAATTTGTCTATTTCTGCATCTGTCAATCTATTACGGCCTCCTAGAGATTTTTTGTCCTCGAGCTTTGTACCTTTTAATTTTGATTTTAATGCCCTGAGTCGTGTCCCCATCCTTTTTTCAACATGACCAACACATTCTAATTTTTCGATGTTGACATTTTTGTAAGGTTTAGATTCTAAAACTGCTTTGTATGCTTTAGAGTCCCCATCACCCAAATATTGTGTATATCGTAAATTATGTAACATCTCTGAGCGATGGAAGATACGAAGGGCACCTTCAACTTCCATTCCTCCACTATTTCCGAAGTAATTTGCCGAACACTCATCACTATGTACATTGCCGTTAAAATGGCATGAGCATTTCCTCGATAATATTTCGGCATCAACAACTTTCCCAGTGTCCATACTAACTGCCGTAACAACACCATTTAGAGAAGTATGGCCCCTTTTCTGCCAGGTACCATCTATAGCCACAGGTACATTTGGGTTACCATTATTAAATGATATTGCTTCGGCAGCAGCTAACGCCATAGACACTTTAGCTACTTTTTCTGTCGCATGATTTAATGCATGCATGGACTCGTAAAACCGCTTTGGTGGAGGTGGCAAATTCATAACTCCACAAAATATTTTTGCAGCTGCTTCTCCTTTTCCAACTGACCTCATAGCATATGCAAGTCTAGTGTTCACCTCATACATTTTTGTATCTTTTTTATTAACTACAATTTTAGTAAACCTGGTATTGAGAACAGGTTGAATAAGACCACAAAAGTCACAGCATATTAATAACTCTGTAGCCAAACCCTGAATTTGGCGACCAAATTTGATGTTGATACCTTGTTTTTTACATTTTACACATAATATATGTTGTTTCAAGGCACTAGAAAACAGTGGAATGTCAATTATTTCACAAAAATTTTCAGATGAATCTAAAAATGAAACATACTCATCATTAAACTTACCTAATTTTGATTTTGACGATGAATTCTTAAGATACGTAAATGGAGGTTGTTCTACTTCATTGAAGTCCTCAGAAGATGGACTATCTTTACAATTTCCTCCAAACTTCCTTTTTTTAAACGTTTTGTTACTAGAACGAGGCATATTATTCAGTTTTTGTGCATTTATATCTGATCAAAATGGAGAATATTGGCTATATTTTACGAGATAAAAAGCAGCACGTGAGTTACCAGATAGTAAGCAAACAGCTACAACTAATCACTTCACTTCTTTCCAAATGAGTTGCCGATCAAAATAAATTCTTTTAATCAATTTAAGTTATTTGACAAGGCTGAAAAGTAGCATGTATCATTTGTTTTGATTTGAAAGGGGCGTGGCAATCAGTTGTTTTGAGATTTGACAGATGTAAACAACTTTTTAAAAAAATATTAAAAATACTTCTAATTCAGCTAGAACAAAAATTTAAACTGTATCAGAAAAAGAAAGAGTGGTATTGTATTTTTCAATCAAATTTGAAAAATCGATTTTCTGATCGATTTTTGTGAAGTGACCCCCTTAAAGAGACAAAATTCTAAATTTGTTTAGTCTGGAGTAGCACAGGAAGTCTTTGCATAAAAAAAGCCGTGACAGAAGCTCCAGTTTTACAAGGTTTTAATAAGGCATTTCAGTTATTTACGGATACCAGTGCAGTTGGGGTAGTTTTGACGCAGCAACTAAGACCCATTTCGTTCGCATCTCTTACCTTAAGTACAGCTGAGCGAAGTTATAGCGTATCAGAGCGAGAGTGCTCATTCGTCATTTGGGCGTGAAAAAAATATCACACTTATTTCGGGTGACTGCCGGTAAAAGTCAACAGACCACGTTGCTCTTGCTAAGTTAACGAACAGAAAAAATTTGTCCAGTAGGATAAGTTGGGCACTTAAGTTAGCAGAGTTCAACATGGAATGGGAGCATCGCTCAGGTACTAAAAATGTGGTTGCAGATTTGTTGTCAAGAAACCCAGTTGAAAGCATAACGGAATCGAAGATATCTTATTCAGTTATTAGGTCCTTGTTGTTGTCCTCGAGGGAACAGTTAAGGGGAGTCAGTAGGGTAAACACCTTCGGGAAGTCGATTTTGAGTTTTTGATATTTCTAAAATCCCCAAATCAGGACCTTTCCAATGATGTAACGTACTTGCCATTTTACTAATTAGAAATATGTTTAAATGATTTTTTAAAAAAAATCAGCTGATGAGCCACGCCCCTTTTGACAGATAGAAATGTAAACATTGACCTTTTAAATCTGGGAAGCTTTTCCAAAGCCACTCTGTTTTATTTATTCATACGCAATTAACTGTAGATTGACTGCACGCGTGACTGTTAGAGTTGTTTACCTATTTTGGAAGGAATGCACGTTTTTCTTGTGAGCGTTTTAAATATTTCGATATTTAAAATTTCTGAATATCAAAAATTTCAATATGCCAAGATCTACGAAAGTGTTCAAAAAATGTAAAGGTACGTTTTATAAAGGTAAGAATATTTTCAACCATACTAACAATACTCTAAATACTAACGCCAGTAATGTCAATCCTCAAGCTGGGCATGCACATGACTCAAAGGAGACATGTGCAAAAGAAAAGAAAATTCACAATTTAAATGGAAGTTTTTCTTCCTATGACAAAAGTGTAGGTATTATTAATGCCATTATGAATTTGAATATTCTGGCATTTGTTTTCAAGGATGAAGTTCACTGTAAAATGTGTAACAGTGGCTTAGACATGCAAGTTTTAAAAGGTAAGTCTAAACTGGTTATTATATTTGTCCTGAAATATTGTGCTTGTCCATATCGTGTAGAATTCTCTTCTTCAAATTTTCATGAAGGAACGCAAATCGCTACAATAAATACCAGGTTTGTATATGCTATGCGTTCCATTGGAAAAAGTGCAGAAACTGGGAGAATGTTTTGCGGCATAATGAATCTTCCTCAACCACCTACAAGGTTTTCTCCTTACGGTAAGCGAATCTTAAATGCTGCAGAACTTGTTTACGAGAACTCCATTCAAAATGCTGCGAAGGAAGCTATTTGTGAAAATAAAGGTAATAATAATATTGCAGTCGCTGTAGATGGGACATGGCAGAAGCGCGGCTACTCATCATTGAATGGTGCAGCTACTGTGACCAGCATTGATACAGGTAAGGTGATAGATGTTGATATTCTTTCAAAATATTGCATATGTAAAAACTTACCTTCTCATCAAAAGGATTGTAAAAGGAATTACGTTGGATCTAGTAGAGCCATGGAAATTCAAGGTGCGTCTAAAATTTTTCAACGGTCATTATCTTTGCATAATGCCCGATATATTACTTACTTAGGGGATGGAGATTGCAAAGCATTTGATGCTGTTAGAAAGAAAAACATCTATGGAGATGAATACCCAATTGAAAAATTGGAGTGCATTGGACATGTCATGAAGCGCATGGGAACAAGATTACGCCGATTAAAATCTCAATTGAAAGGGCAAATCTTGTCAGACGGTAAGTGTTTAAGTGGAAAAAGTCGTTTGACTGAGCATGAAATAGATAACTTACAGTTTTACTATGGATCAGCTATTCGGAGAAATTACACCAGTGTTCAGAACATGCAGCAAGATATCTGGGCCATTTTTCTGCATAAGCTGTCAACAGATGAATATCCTCAACATGATTTTTGTCCTGTTGGTGAAGATTCATGGTGTGGAAATAAAAAGGCTGAAGCATCAGGTATGTCTTACAAACATAAAAATAATCTTCCGGTCGCTGTTGTAGAAGCAATGCGTAATATATTTAGAGATCTTTCCCATCCTGATCTGTTGAGAAACTGTTTGCATGGAAAAACACAAAACCCGAATGAAAGTTTTCATAATGTCATATGGTCACGTGTTCCTAAAACAACATTTGTACAGATTGAAACACTTTCACTTGGTGTTTATGATGCTGTTTGTTCTTTTAATGATGGCAATGTATCCAAATTAAAAATGCTGCAGAAAATGGGAATCGAGCCTGGAGAATATTCGGTAAGTGCCATGAAAATTCTTGATAGAGAAAGGTTAATGAAAGCAGTGTATGCTTTTTCTGGAAGAGCGAAGAAAATTAGAAAAGATAAGAGAAGAAAAAGAAAAAAGAAGATAATATTAAGAAAAATAAGGTAAAAACCGGCTACAGTGCAGGATCTTTTTGATAAGGTAAAATTTTACACCAAAAACTACTGTTTTCTAAAAAATTTGTATATCCATACCAGTATGCATAAACTGGAAATTTTTATTTATATTTCATATATATTCTTGTGTATACTGAAGTGAAATTTGTGAAATATTCCTCAGACATTTAGCTAAAAAGCATATGTCGTAACACAGAAAAGGAAAATTTTTATTAAAATCCTTATTGGTACTCTGCAAAAATTATTTTTTTAAACAGGCTGATCAATTTTTTTTAAAAAAAATTTCACTTTTGTATAAAGATAAATGTTTATTTAATGCACAAACAAATTTTAAAGCTTTAGTGTTCAATAGTTTCTTAGTAGAATGTACATAAATATATCTCAAAATGCAATACCCTTTTTAGTTGCACGAAACTTGTTACATACCAAAAAATACACAAATTTCATGTTTAAAAACACAAAATCAGTTTGCTTGTTGTTGTTTTGGATACCATTTATGTAATATTTTAAGAATCCTTTTAATTCTGATACTTAAAGAAATTGTGTTTACATATGAATATATAAAACATTAATGAAATTTTTCGAAATGTCATATAATCATGTATTATTGTCTTATAAAGGTTATATTTTTTAATTTGTGTCTTCTTTTTTCTAAAAAATCTATTGTTTGCATGAACTAGAAATATTTATTTTATATTTCATATATATTGTGTATACTGAAGTGAAATTTTTGAGATATTCCTCAGACATTTCGCTAAAAAGCAGATGTCGTAACATAGAAAAGGAAAACTTTTATAATATTCATTATTTTTTCTACTGTACAAAAATTACATTTTTAAACAGGCTGATCAATTTTTTTTTAAAAAAAATTCACTTCTGTATAAGGATAAATGTTTATTTAATGCACACACAAATTTTTAAGCTTTGTGTTCAATAGTTTCTTAGTAGAAGGTACATAAATATATCCCAAAATGCAATGACCTTTTTCGTTGCACAAAACTTGTTACATACCAAAAACACACAAATTTCAAGTTTAAAAACATAAAATCAGTTTTCTTGTTGTTGTTTTGGATACCATTTATGTAATATTTTTAGAATCCTTTTAATTCTGATACTTTAAGAAATTGTGTTTACATGTGAATTTATTCTAAATGTCGTATAATGATGTATTACAAAAGTCATATTTTCATGTATTGACACATTTTCACATGGTATTTATGATGATTTATAATAATCTTGGATGACAATAATGTATCAGAACAGAAAATTCTTCAAGAATTGATGCATAATTTGAGAAAAATGATGCAAATGCTATAAAATAACTTGATAGATTAAAAGTGAAAAATGCTATATATATATATATTTTCTGAGAAATCTAAGTAAAAGAAATAAGTAAAAAGTGTTAAAAGTTATTGAGAATAAGCTAATATTTAAAAAAATAGTGCAAACACAGATTGTAATTCATAATTTTTTTGATGAAGTGACATTTTATAATAAAGAGGCAATTATATCTCAAAACGGTGTTTTTAAAAATGCGTGTACCTTTTTCTCAGAACCTGTTCAACGGAAGCACTTGCAATCTTCACTGAATATTACTGATATCTAACTGTATGTATCGCACGGAGCTTTTATTAATATTCCCATAATATTTTTGTAAAAGTCAGTTATCGTGAAAAAAAATGACATTTTTCAAAAAATTCATAGTGATACTGTTGCTTTTTGAAAAAACTAAACAATATATTTGAAAAAGCTTCCGATCATTTTAAATAAAAAAAGTCTAATTAATATACAGAAAAAATTTTAAGTCTGTACATTTAATAGTTTCTGAGAAATCGGTACATAAAAATGCTCAATTTAACATTAGCGGGATAGGGGGTACCGACTACCTTAATTGAGGAACAAAGAAATGACCCCAAATTAGTTCATATTTTTAGATTTTTAGGAAATCCAGACGATAGTTCTGTTAACGCGGCAGTCTGCGAGAATTGGTTCAACGATTTTAAGTTAATTGACGGTTTATTATTCTGCGCGAAAATGTAGTACCACTCTTCGAGAACTAAGAGGGTGTAGTCCGCGAACTCTTCGAAGTGATGTTATGCGTGAGTTACATGATAAGCCAATGTCTGGAAATCTAGGTAAGAAGAAAACATACCTAAGATTGAAGGATGCTTGTTACATTCCCTTTTTGAGGAAATATATATAAAACTATGTCTCCTCCTGTGACACGTGTCCTATAATTAATTATAAAAATGCGTTACCAGCTGGTCTCTTAATACCTGTTATAACGAATTATCCAAACGAAATAGTATCGTTAGAATTATTAGGCCTATGCCCAGCTTCTAGACTGGAACGTTACAAATTTATTTTAGTAATAACTGATAATTTTTCCAAATGGGTCGAAATTGTACCCTTAAGAAAAGCCTCTGCTAAAGCAATTGCAAATGCATTTTTTAAAAAATTATATAACGCGTCAGGGAATTTAACGTAGAATGGAAACATTGCTCTGGTACTCAAAATGTGGTTGCAGATTTGTTGTCCAGGAATCCAGTTGAAAGCACAGCGGAATCAAAGATATCTTGTGCGGTTATTAGGTCATTAGTTTTATCATCCTAAGAACAATTAATGGATAAACAGAGAAATGATCCTGAATTAGGTCATATTTATAGATTTTTAGAAAACCCAGACGACAGCTCGGCAGTCTGCGAAAATTGGTCCCAAAATTTCAAATTAATTGATGGTTTATTATACTACGCAAAATACACTACCACTCTTGGAGAACTAAGAGTGTATATTCCGTGAACTCTTCGTAAGGACATTATGCTCGAGTTTCATGACGCGCCAATGTCTGGACATTTATAAAAGAAGAAAACGTATTTAAGATTAAGGGACGCGTGTTATTTTCCCTTTATGAGGAAGTTTATGTTTAAATATGTATCCATCCACCTGTGACCTCTGCCAGGGAATAAATTATAAGAACGCGCTACCAGCTGCTCGCTTAATACCTTTTGTAACAAATTTTCCAAATAAAAAAATAGTATCGTTTGATTTATTAGGCCCATACCCAGTTACTAGTCCGGAACGTTATAAATTTATTTTAGTAATAACAGATAATTTCTCTAAGAGGGTCAAAATTGTACCCTTAAGAAAAGCCTCGGCTAAAGCAATTGCAAATGCCTTGTTCGAAAATTATGTATCGCGTTATGGAGCTTCTATAAAAATGATTAGTAATAATGGTCCCCAATTTTTATCCGAAGTTTTTGAGCAAATATGTCTCGTAAAGCATGTAAAACAGTCGTGTATAGACCACAATTGAATCAGACCGAGAAATTTAACCATACTCTTCAACAAATTATTTCTAGTTTTGTAGAAGAGAATCACGAGAACTGGGAACAATTTCTCAAAGAGTTCGCGTATGCTCTTCGAACGTTTGTTCACCAAACTGTTAAAACACAAAAAAGCTCTGAAAATGGATTGCCAGGTTATAAATTTTATGTGTAAGATCTTTCCTTTCGTTTGCTGGATATTTGTAGGAGTGATTTCGTGAAAAGGGACAGAAATGTGTAACAGGAAGTCGGGGAAGCGCGTGTTATTCGATTTGACCAATCAGCGTACTTGGTGGTGTCTCTTCGCTACCCTCACATCGGTGTCCAACTCTACTAGCCATCAAGAAGTCAGCCTTTTTTAGATTATTAAATTCAGCATTTCAAAATATTTGAATTCAAAATTCGCTTTTGTTTTCTTAACTTTAAATCCGCTTCGCTTTTTAGACTTCATCCAGGAAAAACTTGCGATTCTTACGTTCAATTGTCAAAGTCTCAGGGCTCGTTGTGCATGAAATCTGAGGTTATATTTATGTGTGTAAGCTATATTATATTTACTGTTAAGCGTCTGACTAAATTCATTATTCTTAAAAAAATACGAGTAAGTTAGTTGGAAATATTCGAATAAATATTTTAGTGCGTATCTTTTTCATACTTTGAGGTTAATTACTGTCGCTGTCAATATAATATTTCTAAATGTGATTAAAAAAGTTTTCTCGATTAAAAAAAACTAACTAATTAATTACACGCGTAATTTTGATTTTCTCTTATATTTCTAATTTTTAAACATTTACCATGATTTTGTGATTTGCAGAGATGGGTAAATTCAGAGCAGAATATATGCCAAATTATCAGCAAAATAAACGTGAGGAAAAATTAATAACTGGCGGAGTACAGCCGAAAAAATTGCACATAATTCTACTCAACAGGAAACCGGGACAGCGCGAGCGGTGGTGACGATCGACTTGGCCTGTCCTCCCCCCCCCCCTCATGCTAATGATGACCTGCTTTGGGCAGGGGAGGGCTTACACACTAAATTATCGATCCTTTGTTAATACTATTGGGATGATTTTTTTGGATGATACGGGGTTGATATTTGGGGGATCGATAGTACTACCTGTTTGGTTTGGAAGTACAAGGACTCGATATCCCCAAGTGCCTCCCCCCCTGGACTGCATTTTGCCAACAGCTCGACACCTGGGCCTTTCAGTCCTCTCGGACCGATCCCTCTACCTCCGTTGTACATATTCTAACCAAATTTCTTCTCATAGGGTCACATTCCTTGTAATTTATTTCAACTTTTTAAAACTTTTTTAAATCCGTAATATCTTGAAATATATTTGAGTCTCTGCTTTGAGATTTGAATCAAAGGTTCACCTCTGTGAGACCCATCTAGTTATCCACTTAGCCATCTTTTGATAGCCTTAGGGAGGCTCCAGCATTAAAATATCATGTTTCCATGTTATTTCTACGGGGTTGGGTGAAAGTTTTGGCCCCCCCCCCTCTTTTTGGAATTGAGCTAGGGTCTTCACATTTGGAGGTTCGATAGTATTTCGAGATATACAAGAAACCGACCTCCTCAGATGCCCCCTCAGGCTATTTCCCTTATATCTCGAATCCTAGGGCACCTTTGTCATCCGTTCCTACCTGATTCGATAGATATCCCTATGAGCTTTCTGCACATATAATTTTTTTTGCAATAATCCTATTTCCTCCTCCCTTATTTCACGTTTTTAAAGTATTTTAAATTTTTTAAAACCGTCATCTCTGAGGATTTTTGAGTCTCTGCTTTGAAACTCGAACCATATGTTTTCCTCGTTGAGAGACATCTTTTTGTCCAATTTGTTCTATGGTAGTGAGCTAGAAGGGGACTTCGTTGATAAAACTTAAAACCCCATGTTAATCCTATGGGTTTGATGGTTTGGAGACGTCACGAACTGAGTGGAATGAGATAATGATAATTGGGGAATACCCCCCTCTTCGCTTAGTTCCGAGTTACCTATGTTCGTTCTCGACACTGATGCCTCCCCCCCCCCGGGGAAGTTAATTTTGTTATTTCTTTCTGCTCTACCTCCACCCCATTTGCCCCTACAGGCCCAGGACCTGCTGTGATCGATTTGTCTTCTTTTTCTCTACAAACTGGCTGGATTTCCAGTTGCTGGGTGCCCCACTACTATTTTATTTAACTGTTTTAAATTTTTTAAAATCGCAATAACTCTGGGGTATTTGTTGACGTCACACTCGAAATATTCACGGCCCATCTATGTGACCTATCTGACAAGGTCCTCAGCTAGCTACTACACCATAGTTATCATAGGAGTCTCCATTCTTCCCCAAATTGAACAAGAATAATCATTTTTGATAAAAAAAAATTGTATTATTCCCAGGGACGTCTTGAGGCCCTGGGCCAATGCACAAATGTAGCCCCCCCCCCTATGATCCTGAAAAGTAGACAACACACAGCATCAAATACTCGTACAAACAATAACCCGAAACAAATAAATATGGATGACTTAAAATCGTGCAAACCGACACGACCGACTGCCACCTTTAAATGAGTAATATTAATTGTATTTGTGTGGTAGGCATAGACCAGTACATGGACGATGGCCATCACATGTAGCTAATTGGTAGATCGTCCGAAATTCCCAGGTTTTCGGAGAATACAACCGGAAAAAACATATGACCATTGAAATTATTTGAATAATGACCTTATTAAGGCTGAGTTGAGAATGAGACGAGGCTTCCATTGTGGCCGAGGCCCTGGGCCCGGGCCCAGTTGACCCATGCCTTAAGACGTCCCTGTTTACTCCTTGTGTTAATTAAATAAAATTTTCATTAAAGATATAATTATTCGATAGAAAATTATTTCCAATCATACCCGCGATTCATTTTTTTCAGGAATCAAAATTCTACTGCGTATTTACCACGATAATATGTCGGATGTTGCACAT
This sequence comes from Trichonephila clavata, assembly GCA_019973975.1. Classification (NCBI taxonomy): domain Eukaryota; kingdom Metazoa; phylum Arthropoda; class Arachnida; order Araneae; family Nephilidae; genus Trichonephila; species Trichonephila clavata. Next base: position 33,325 of record BMAO01029610.1, on the reverse strand, counting down.
CATATGCGACTATTGTAAAGCTTTCTTCCTTTTTTTTTTCTTTTCTTTTTTTCTTTCTTTCTTTTATTGACAGACAGTCTAGACGGTTTTCACTGAGTGGTTCTGTGCAAAAGTTGTCACTGAGTTGAGTGCATTTTTCTTGCTGTTTGGAAAATGAACTTTTGTATGTATGTTTTTTCCAAAATGTGGAAAACATTTGTTTATTCGCATTTGTTTTCCTACAAACTATTGGCTTTTATGTGAGAATTCCTTGTATTGTTTGTTTATAATATTGTATGGTTGAAAATTGTATATATTTGTGTATGCATGTATGTATTGAACTATGTAAGTAGGAAAAACTAATTATAACACTAACAGCGCAGCGAGAATGGATGGGGAGTTTTGTAAAAAACCCAGATGATGTGTTTATTTATATGAAAAGATATATATTTAAAATAATTGATATTACACATATAGATATATGAAAACTGAATGCTGTCATTGTATGTATATATATAATGTCATATTTTTTTTAAAATGATAGTGATTCAAATTTCATTTCAAGGTGGCTGACCCTGATTGATAATATGTCTTGAAAAATATTGTTGAAGAAAGCAATTGTTGTAGGAAGAAATAGTTTGTATGTTAAGTTATAAGATAAATGCATAACCAAGGTTTTTATTTCCTCGGTTCTCGCCCGAATGAGGTGCACTGTAGGGACTTTATCTAAGAGATGTTCCCATTAAAGCAGTATATTTTTAGATAAGTTGTTTTTGGGTGTTCTCGTGTATCTATATTCTAGGGATGTAGTGAGTTAAATTTATAAATCTAGTCGATAATTTTTGAATTGTTGTTAAAATTTTTTTAACGCAATTTCTATCCGGTCTTGAGGACCATCTGATAAATCACGTTTTCTTCGCGAAGAGAGCTGTGACGGATCTATACGCGTCCTTCCACTAACCCTCTTAGGAAATATTTGAGCTATCATTCACAACTAACCCTTTTAGAAGAAGAAACTGTGATATACAGATTAGGTTAGTTATATACAGTATAGGTTTTCTAGATAGTGAGTTAGATAGAGAAGAATAGATGAATAGACGGAGTTGCCCGGAGATAGAAACATTAAGAAGCTGACGCTAAGGAAAGATATCTACCGATCAGGTATTAGTTACATTGATAGCGCGTTTCGGGCATTAAATAGTTAAAGATATTTAAGTGACGATTGGTCACCATAGCTAAATTGTAAATCAAATATTATAGTAGTGGATTGATCCATAAAAGGTGGATCAATTTAATAGAAGTCTTCTCAGAATTCAAGCCACTCGTAGCAAAATAATCTCTGCTCTTTATTGGAACATCTCATCCTATTTTATTACCAGAATTGTGTCAGTTGATAATTAGTGTGCTGAATAAATAGTTAAAAAAGTATTATGGCGAGTCGTCCTTCACTTCCTCCCACACTTGTAGCTGGGTCCGAGAGTAGAATGTTACAAAGTATTCTGATTATTAGGTGAGTTGAGGCTCAAATTTCGATTCTATTAAAGGTTCATCGTGTGAAATTCAGCAAGTAGTTATTATATGAAACAAAAACCAAGAAAGAGGAATTTAAATTTCATAAACTTTTTCTGACTAGGGTGAAAAAAAACTGTTTAATTTTAATTGCAATAAGCATCAGCAAATTTTAAATTTTTACAAATTAAGAGAAATATCTAATTGTTACGTAGATCGGAGTTCGAGGATTTTATGCAAAATCAGTCGTAAATAACAAGGCAATTCCTTAAGAGCGATGAGTATTTATTGGCGTAAATCAATCATTGAAAATACAGGATTCAACAGCAAAAATTCGCAGAATAATTAACAGAAGGATTTCACACCTTCAACAGCACTCAAACACAATAAGCAGTGTCTAAAATTCACGTATGTAAATGACTATTCACAAGCACAGCCGAGCTTATCAAATTCAAGGCAAGTCTTCTAATCTCTAATCAAAACAGTGCTCACTACTCGCTGGTTAAAATCAGACTCGCTTTTCACTGGCTGAAGCCAGACTGACTGTTGCGGCGAGTATCTCTCTATTTATATCCGGGGCCGAAACTTCTGGAAAGATGCGCTCGCGTCACAGATCGTGAAACTAGTGGATTTCTCCACAAATTTCTAGAAGAATCCAGAGGGTCCCAAAGTCGCCAACTTTGTCGCCAAAAATGATGCCAACTTGGCCCTATCGCCAATATTTCGCTAAGTTCCCATTGAATCACCATTATAACGTAAGGGACGGCGTTGCTTGTGAATATTACAACTTTAACATGAAATAAATATAACATAGAGGAATATAAAGGCATTGCACATCCAATCGCAAATTCGTAACATAATTGTTTCAGAATGAAGTATGCTCTTTTTTTATCAGTTTTTCTCATTTTTGTACCCTATCCATAAAACTTGACGCTATTTTAGTTCCTTGATACTATATGATAGAATCGAATGTGATATGTTATTTGATATTGTGTTATTATTTGTTCATTTCGAAACTGACCAACGAATCTACCAACAAATCTAAATCTAATGCTAACAGTTTTTTAAATATTGGCTATGACCAAGGAATAAATCTTAATTCGTGGTTGACTAAAACATCCATTTTTCTGTGAAAGGAGAAAAGTGATTTCTTAAACATTCTTTTTTTGGTCATTTTCACATTGTAAAACTTCTCTTTTGCATAATATATCGTCTTTAACAATAATAAAATATTTTTAAAATTGTATTCCAAGTTTCTGATATAAATATAATGTTTATTATCTTCTTTTATAAAACTGTGGATTGAGGAACACATTAATTTTAATATCTTCCAATCTATATAAGCAAATTCTATTTTAAATTTTTTTATCAATGTTCCAAATATGCTAATTTAAATTTTGGAAGTTGGTTTAACCTTTTGAGGATGACTGGTCGATCTAGAGGCCACAATGAACAGACCCTTAAAAGACGGCCTTGGTCGGTGCAGCGGCCACGCGCTGCTTTCGAATCAGCATGGATCCTATTACAGTCCTGAAACATCAATAGCTTGACTGGTTCCTTCTTTCACCCTTATCTAGAAATCCCTCTTTTTTCCCTTAGCGATGAGCGCATAGTTATTTTTGGAAGCCATTTTGTCATCTCGATTACTTAATCATTTCATTTAAAATTATTTGTCTTTTTAATTAATTTGATTTTTTTAAAAAAAAATGCCTAAACGTAAAAGAGGACTTACCCCTGAAGAGATCCATAAAGTTTTAGCTGATTTAGAAGACGATTCCAGTTTATGTATTTTTTAAAAATTTGTATGATATCCAAGAACAATATTATAATTCTTGTATAGTTTTGGAGCACATGAAATGTGTCATTGAATTTATAAAAATAGCTTGTAAATTTTGTATCTTTCCTTATTTTATGTGTTAAAAAAATTAATGAAATGAATAACAACTTTCTACTATAAGTTTAAGTATCCCGCAATAGGAAATAAATCAATCAATGTTTTCAAAAAGTCCTACATTAAAGTTGTTATGGTACATTATATATTTACCCCATCTGTTCCTTTTGCTTCAATTAGATAATTTTTATTATTTTGATTTGTTTACATTCGCACGCATAAAAACTATAAAAAAAAGTCTGTAAAATCTAATACACCTTTTAAAAATAATTTTGCTTATAATACATAACTTTATTTCCTTTTTGTAATAAATAAATTCTGTAACCTCAATTTTTATTGTATAAAATTTTTTCACCTAGAGTAAAATTTATTTTGTAGTTAAAATATGAAATATTATTGGATTAATATTGTTACGTAGATCGGGTTTCGAGGATTTTATGCAAAAGCAGTCGTAAGCAACAAGACAGTTCTTTGCCAGCGATGTGTATTTATTGGCGTAAATCAATCCTTACAAATACAGGATTCAACAGCACAGAATAAATAACAGAAGGATTTCACTCTTTCAACAGCACTCAGACACAATAAACAGTGTCTAAAATACACATTAAGTTCAAGGCAAGTCTACTAATCGCTAATCAAAACAGTGCTCACTACTCGCTGTTTGGAATCAGACTGATTGCTGCGGCGAGTATTGCTCTATTTATAGCAGAGGCCGAAAATTCTGGAAAGATGCGCTCGAGCCACAGATCGTGAAGTTAGTGAATTTCTCTACTAATTTCTAGAAGAATCCAGAGGGTCCCGAATTCGCTAACATGGTTGCCAAAGTCGCCAACTTGGTCGCCAAAAATGATGCCAACTTGGCTCTATCGCGTATATTTCGCCAAGTTCGCATTGAATCGCCATTATAACGTAAGGGACGGCGTTGCTTGTGAATATTACAATTTTAACATGAAATAAATATAGCATAGAGTAATATAAAGGCATTGCACATCCCAAATACAAATTATTTACATTATTTCATATACAATTCGTAACATTGCCCCCTCCTCAAATACTGCACGTCCCGGGCAGTACAATGCCTGAGTAAGAGGCATCTATTTACAGACATAACCTATTCACATAATAATCAAATACTCAACAGCAAAAATCAAATAAATTCAAAATACAAACATAAATTACAACACTAAAATAAAACTAAGAAATTAGAAAAGAGTTAAATAAATCACATTATTTCAAAAACAATTAGTGACCATGGTCTGAATTTAGGGACCTTATTCTCCTTGGCCAAGGTAAGAGGCTAGCCTATTATAATGTATTACCTTCGGTTTTGTGTGTGGTGATTTCTGTATCCGAACCACAACGTCATTCAAACTTTTTAGGACAGTGTAAGGATCTTCCCAGTTTGTCTAAAGCTTCGTAGAGAGTCCTTTGCGACGTTTCGGATTCCATAACCACACTTTGTCGCCTTCGTGAAAGTCGTGTCCGGTTGCTCTTGCGTCGTATCGGGTCTTCCTCTTCTCTGAAGCCATGCCGATTCTTTCCCTAGCCAAATGATGCATTTCCTCCATCCGTGCCTGGAGTTTCTCGACATACTCCTCAGGCACCAATGGAGCATCCGGTGGCCGGCTGAACAAGAGATCTGCAGGCAAACGAAGATCACGTCCGAAGAGCATCTGGGATGGGGAATAGCCAGTGGTCTCGTGGACGGCACTCCGGTAGGCAAGCAGGAAAAGAGGCAGTTTCTGGTCCCAGTCCTGTTGATTACTGGATACCAGGAGAGAGAGGCTGTTCAGGATGGTCCGATTGAACCTCTCTACCATGCCATCAGACTGAGGATGTAAAGCTGTTGTCAGGGTTTTGTCAATGCCGAGTATCTCGCACAGTCTCTTGCAAACTGCAGAATCAAAGTTTCTTCCCTGATCGGAGTGCAGTTGTAGAGGAACTCCGTATCTTGAGATCCAGTGTTGAACTAGAACCTCTGCAACAGTCGGGGCTCTTGGTCGGATATAGGATAGGCTTCAGGCCACTTAGTGAAGTAGTCCATGACAACCAGGATGTTGTTGTTGCATCTGATGATCTCGGAAGTGGGCCTAAGATGTCGAAAGCTATTCGTTCAAAAGTCGCACCCACACAATACAGCTGGAGTCGTCCTCTGGTGCGTTTTTTGGACCTTTACGTGCAGCACAGGGATCACATGTGCGACACCACTTCTCAACGTCACTCCGCACATTGTTCCAGTAGAAGCGCTCTCGAACTTTTTGTTAGGTCTTCATAACACCAAAATGACCACCAGTTGGACTGCCATAGAGTTCGTTTAGGACTGCCGATATTCTTGTCTTTGGTAGTATTAATTGCTCCCTGAATCCAGTAACGCTTCATTGTAGGATTGAAAGAGGCGATGTCTTGTCAGCTGGGCTTTTCATCAGATGACTCTTTGAATTCTATTACTGGTCTAATTTCAGGATCAGCCAGCTGATCTTTTCGGACGCTCTCGTCAGACCACGGGTCCAATTCCGATGTTGATGGCGTTGTAACTTGGCGGATTACTGGATATATTACGCCAAATTACTCTTCGACTCTCGAGCAGTATTTACATCTCTCAGGACAGGGTCTTCTCGAAAGGACGTCTGCATTTCCGTGTGCTGATCCTTTTATATGGCGAATTTCTACATCATACTCCTGTAGCCTTTGTATCCACCTGGCTACTTGGCCTTCTGGATTTTTAAAATTCAGTAGCCAGGTCAATGATGCATGATCTGTTCGAAGTAGGAACCGTCGACCATAGAGGTAAGGATGGAAGTGCTCCACGGCTTTTACGATAGCAAGCAGTTCCTTCCTGGTCAAACAGTAGTTTCTTTCTGGTCTGGACAGACACTTGCTAAAGTAGGTGATGACACGCTCCTGACCATCTGTTTCTTGGGACAATACAGCTCCGATGCTCTCATGACTTGCATCTATATCCAGAATAAATTGTTTCCTAGCTTCAGGATATGCCAGGATTGGAGCAGATGTTATTGCGTCCTTGAGCTTGTTAAAGGCGTTTTCATTTTTTGTTACTTAAACTGAAGAAAAGAATCAAGGTAAAATGGCTTACCTTGTCAATGGAGGGTTGCCACACATCGTTTCAAGTCAAAATCCATGAATAAAAAGTCCTTTTGTGAATTTTATATGTTTTTAGTTTCTACAGCACACATAACAAAATACTCGGGACATTACACGACACTAATTAATCTAAACAAATAGTATTTCTAAGCATCTATATCAATTCTAGTTTCGACCGCGTAGTTTCATTGTTTCTTCTACGCGTCCATTTTTAATTCTGAGTCAATTAGTTCCTTTTACAAAGTGGCGCTGCTGTCGCTTTAAGAAGATGGGAGTTTGTGACACTCTCCCACCTTTGGATTCGAAGATGTAGAAGAATCCAAAACAGCAGTCACAAGAGTAAGAATAAATGTCCTGAAAAAGACTAAAAATACATTGAAATAACTATAAGAAATAAAATTAAAGTCCATAAAAGTTCAATTACGAGTCCAAAATTAGCATGATAAAAATCATGAGTTCATAATACTTGTAGTTAATGGATTATCAAGTCTCTTGGTTTGTTTCAAAAGTCTTCCATAACGAGAACGGAGCACTCCTTGCACCTCAGGAATTTGATCTTTATCGAGGCAAGAACCATTCTCTACATCTCTTTCTGTTGATGACAAAGAGTCAGCTGTAGTCACTTCTAGCGGATAGAGTTTCTGAATTGGTCTCATAACACTTCCAAATTGTGTTTTCACTTCCACTACACGCACTCTTCCATCTTTTCCTTTACACATCCTTGTGACTTTACCTAGAGGCCAGTTGATTCTTTTGTTGTTGGTATCACCAATTAGAACGAGATCACCTTCTTTAATGAACGACTCTCTTTTAACTTTTGAATAATCTTTCAATATCCCTAGATACTCATTTCTGAAGCGGTTTCGCAGATCTTGAAGCAATTTCAGTCTATAAGCACACCTCTTGTTCAATCTTTTTGAATCTATCGTGTCCAGATCTGGAACACCAACCTCTCTAATTTCCTGGAGAAACATAGATGGTGTAAGTGCTGATAGTTCATCAGGATCCTCTGAGAGGTATTTTAAGGGGCGAGAATTAATTAAACTCTCTGCGTCGCATAACACAGTGACCAATTCTTCTTCGTTCAAACAAGCTCTCCCCAGAACTTTTCTCCAAAATACTCTTCAATAATCCTATCAGCCTCTCCCAGAAGCCACCCCACCAGGGTGCAGCAGGAGGACTAAATTTCCAGGAAATTCTTTTTTCTGATGCAAAATTTTTGATTTTTTCCCAATCAATATTCTTTAAAAAATTGGCTGTGCCCACAAGATTCTTTCCATTGTCATAATAAACAGTGGAAGGACGTCCTCTTCTAGCTATGAACCGCCGAAGAGCCAGTATAAAGCATTCGGTGGACAAAGCTGACACCAGCTCTAAATGCACAGTTCGGTAAACAGCACAGGTGGCAAGCACTATCCAGCACTTTTTGTCAGTTTTTAGGAACAAAGGTCCACATAGGTCAATGCCAGTAACTTCAAAGACAGCAGAATCCCTGACTCTGTCTTCTGGAAGAGGAATGCTCACGGCTTCCAATGGACGGGCAGAAAATCTTCTACACTTGGCGCATTTTCTTATCACACCTCCCACTGTCTTTCTACTCTTAATTATCCAAAAGGATTCTCTGAGGCATGACATCAGTGTCTGAGTACCTGCATGTTCTAACTCTATGTGTTTGCTCATTATCAATTTTTCGACCATTTGATGCTTGTGGGGCAACAGTACTGGAAATCTCTAAAAGTCTGTAAATCTTTCATCGATGCAATTCTAGTTTCAACTCGTAGGAGATCATCATTGTCTTTCACAATTCGCAAGTTCAACTTCTCTCCTCCTGAAAAAACTTCTCTCTGTATTTCCTTCAAAATTACTTTTTCCGATGCTTAAATTTCGTCTGTTTCCAATTTTCCCTTTTTCCTGTCAATAGGGTTTCTTTTCACATTCTTACAAAATCGGATGACATATGCCATTATTCTTACGATTTTTTTAAAAGAAGATATTTTCTGAAAAAATGTAAATCTACAAAGGTCTAAAGTAGTAGTTGTGAGTACAGTTCTTCTCTCGGAAATGACTATTTCCATATCGGGCTTTATTTCACTAGCTGGCCATTCTTCATGGGATAGTTTTAACCAGTCGGGTCCCTCCCACCAATGGGATTTCAATAAGTCTTTAGGGTTGCACCCCTTGAGGGCAAATCTGCTGGATTAAATTTCCCTTGAATATGTCGCCAAGCTTCTGGATCCGTCAATTTCCGTATTTCATTGACTCTGTTAGCTATAAACGCAGCCCAATTGTCTTGTTTCTTTATCCAGTATAACGCATTCATTGAGTCTGTATAGAAGAAAGTTGGCACGTTTTTTAAGTTAAGATCTTCTTTTACATTGTAAGCGAGTCTGGCTCCTATGGTACACGCAAGGATTTCTAATCTGGGAATTGTAATTGATTTTATGAGCGCTACCTTTGACCTAGCCTGCAGTAATTGACAGTTAACGATACCCTCATGACTATTTCTTATAAAAATTGAAGCTGCATAAGCAGACTTGCTAGCATCTACGAAGACATGTAGAGTAGCACTCTCATTTAGTTCAGGTAGTTTTCTCGGGATTTCTATATCTTTTAGGTAACTTAGCTCATTAGCCCACTTTAGAAATTTTTTCCCTAAAATATCTGGAAGCTCTGTGTCCCAATTAATTTTCTCCCTCCAACAATCCTGCAAGATTAACTTAGAAACAAGGGTAACGGGACACGTGAACCCAATGGGGTCAAAAATTTGACTCAACATAGACAATACGTTTCGTTTGCTAAGCACGTATTGGTTTTGCTCTTTTATCTCACAAGATAGGGTATCACTATATAAATTCCATTTAAGTCCCAAGACTGAGACAATTTCCTTAAATTCATCATCAGACAGGTTCAATATTGAATTTTCCTCATTACTACCTGGTCGATTATGTTTCCATCCCCTTAGGTCAAACTGAGCAGAAGCCATTAATTCTTTAGATACCGTAATGAAGGAGTTTAACTCGCCGATAGTATTTACACTCGCAACGCAGTTATCTACATACATAGATTCCCTTAACTTAGCAGCTATTCCCCTTCGGGATTCGTCCGCATTTCCTAAATGGTAACTGATTGTAGCGGCAAGTAAAAAAAGGCTCGCGTTCACTCCGAAAACAACACGACAATGTGAATAAACAATAAGTTTTCTTGGATCACCCTCCTCCCACCATAGGAACCGAAGAAATTCTTTATCAGAGGGAACAACTTTTATTTGGAGAAAAGCTCGTCGTATATCCGAAATCACTCCATATTTTCCCTGCCGAAATCTGTTAAGAAGCTTAGGGATCAATTCCAAATAATTAGGCCCCTTTTCAATACAATCGTTCAGCGACCCTGAATTTCTTTCTTTGGCTGACGCATCAAATACTGGATGAATTCTAGTGGTGGAATTTTCTTTAAAGACGGGTCGATGAGGTAAGAAATGGCCCTTTTCCCTAGCAAGTTCCTCTGGTTCAACAGATTCTATAATTTTCTCAGAGACCCATTCCTTAAATATATTTTCATACTCCTGTAGACAATTTCTTTTTTGTAAAGACCTTACGCAAGACTTTAATCGTCTTTCGGCAATGTTTCTGTTATCCGATAATTCAGGATGAACCTCTAACCATGGGAGTGACACCTGATATCTACCCTCGTCATCTCTTCTTAACGAACGCACAAAGTGATCCTTCACCGCTTCCTCAATTTCCGATTTCGACTGGGAAATACTCGTTCCTTAATTCCCAGCGAATCAAGTGACCATAGGTCACAAATTCTCAAATCACTAACATGAAGCGATAAAAGAACTTCACTAGCGCTGCAACCTTCCCCCGTTCTCCCCATTATAGTCCATCCGAAATAAGTATTCATCGCAACGAGTCCACTTGGCAGATTCTTAATTTCCCCTGTAAACAGTTTCCCTGCATAGTCCGCACCTATCAATCCGTGAATTTCATTAACGTTACTTTCATATAAACAGAAGTTTTTCATTTACCGTTAAATCACTAAGGTCGATTCCACAATTTTTAAATTCTTCTATAAGTTTCATATTTTCTAGTTTTGGAATCGGTGCGCAAATAATTTTTTATTCCAATACATTAAGCACGTAATCGAAACTATTATCTACATTACTCAGATTAATAACATATTTTTTATGTTTCTCTTTTTTCTGCAATCCCCCAAACAACCCATGCATAACAGTTCATGTCCTATATCCTTTAGTTGTAATTTACGCGCCGCGAATTCTGAAATGTAATGACCTGATGAGCCAGAATCTATAATTAATCTAATCATATGTTTTTGTTTAGCTCCTGAGATCTTAACAATAATCGTTTGTAACATCACTCGATTCATCACTAATTTCTACTCAACGCACTGTCATTATTTTCTGTTTTTGAAAAATCCTCCCGCGCTATCCCTTTCCCATGCACCTTACAGTCACGTGTCTCCCAGAACATAAATCGCACTTAACATTTGCCCTACAAGACGAAGAAAGATGGCGTTTTTTTATTTTTATGATTCAAGCACCTAAAACAAGAACCAGCTCGCTTACAAATTTCTACCTTTTCTTCCAAACTTAAATGATTATTTATACAAGAGACTGCAGAATGTCTATTGGATTTACAAAATAAACAAATTTGATCGTTTTCAATTTTCCTAGACGGAACAGACTCATTAATTAACATTGATGCCGTAGGTTGGCGCCGATATTCAGTATGATTCATTTTTGTTCTAGGTTTCATTTCCGGAATAGAATTATTTATATTTAAAAAGGTTCGTTCTCTTGCAGTGAGTTGTGAAGACAAAAAATCTGTTAATATATCGATTTCGCAATCAGAAGTATTACTCGGTAATTTATTATATTCCAAAAGAAGGTCAAGTGGCAATGATTTTGTTAAAATGGGAACCAAAATACTGGAATAGCTATCTTTTTTTACAGATAAACTTTCTAAACTACTGATATTTTTTTGTATATGATTAAAGAGGCTACGAAAACTTTTGACATCATTTGAGTTTTTTAATGGGCTGGTTTGGAGTAGTTTATCCATGTGTACATTAATTAAAACTTTTTTATTACCAAATCTTTCTTTCAAAATATCAACTGAGTGATCATAATGTTCGGCTATTAATTCTAATCCGTCGATTAAGCTAAATGCAGAACCTCCCAAAAATGATCTTAAATAATTAAATTTATCAATTTTGCACACATTATCATTCTCGTGAATGGCAGATTTAAATGCATTCCAAAAATTTAACCATTCACTAATTTCGCCATAGAATTTAGGGATAGTTAATTTTGATAATTTGATGCGTTCCTTTTCCTTTCTTTGTGTTTTGTTTTGGCTCGAGCTGTTTAGAGATATATTGCTATCTTGCCAAGAATTATTAGCGTTGGATCCTTTACTAATTTTTTGAATTAATTTTCGTGTTTTGAATCGCGTTCTGGTTATTTTTTCTTTATATTCTTCTATACTTTCAAATTCAACTTCTATTTGATCAACTTGAATCAGACTTTCAATTTGGGAGTCAATTAATTTTAATTCTTCGCCCCTTTCAGTTAAAAGTTCGATAGATTCTTCTAAATCCTCGACTGTTATGTCTGGCATTAAGATGTCACTTTCGATTTTTGTTATTTGTTTCGTTACTGCTCCTCGTAAACAACCGCGCTTACGTTTCAATTTATTTAGTGTTAATTCATCTGAATCAATTTGACTTGGAGATTGTAATGCCATTTTTGTTCACTTCAGTCTATACAAAGTTATTTTAAATCGTGAAATTTATATCAATAATTGTATAGATTTCAAATATATCAATTTCTCAAAAGATTATTATGTGCGAGAGTCTTTTGTTTTCAAGCATGCAAAATATCATATAAAAGTTATTCTTTTGCACATATAAATAAAATGTTCACAAAGTAATTTTTTAAGTGGCAGTCCCTGTTCGGGTGCCAGATTTCATTTTTTGTTACTTAAAATGAAGAAAAGAATCAAGGTAAAATGGCTTACCTTGTCAATGGAGGGCTGCCACACATCGTTTCAAGTCAAAATCCATGAATAAAAAGTCCTTTTGTGAATTTTATATGTTTTTAATTTCTACAGCACACATAACAAAATACTCGGGACATTACACGACACTAATTAATCTAAACAAATAGCATTTCTAAGCATCTATATCAATTCTAGTTTCGACCGCGTAGTTTCAGTATGTTTCTTCTACGCGTCCATTTTTAATTCTGAGTCAATTATATAGTTCCTTTTACAAAGGTGGCGCTGCTGTCGCTTTAAGAAGATGGGAGTTTGTGACAGGCGTTGTTTCACTCGTTCGTCCAGATGAATTTCTGTTTTGCTTCGGTCATCTTATGGAGTGGTCTGGCGATTGTTGAGAAATCTTTCACGAATTTCCGGTAATACGTGCACAAGCCCAAGAAACTCCGGAGCTGGTGAACATCTGTCTGGCTTTTCCAGTTTTTCACAGCCGATATCTTATCCGGGTCTGTTCGAACACCCTCCGCCGAAATAATATGCCCGAGATAGCTGACTTCCCGCCGGAATAAGTGACACTTGGTTGGACTTAACTTGAGGTTAGCTTCCTTCAGCTTTTGTAGCACACGCCTGATATTGTTAAGATGTTCTTCGAAGGAACGCCCCACGATTATGATGTCATCAAAATAAACCAGGCAGTCCTCGTACAAAAGTCCTTCGAGGACTGTTTCCATAAGGCGCTCGAACGTTGCAGGTGCATTACACAAGCCGAAGGGCATAACCTTAAATTGCCAGAGTCCTTGTCCCGTGGTGAAGGCAGTCTTTTCTTTGTCTTCAGAGTGAATTTCTACCTGCCAATATCCGCTCTTGAGATCTAGGGTAGAAAACCAGGTATTGCCGACGAGTGTGTCAAGCGTGTCATCTATTCTTGGAAGAGGGTAGTTGTCTTTCTTGGTCACGTCATTTAGCAGACGATAGTCCACACAAAATCTGGTAGAGCCATCTTTCTTCTTGACCAAGACGATGGGAGATGCCCAGTGACTTGAAGATGGATCAATGACATCATTATCTTGCATGTCTTTAATGTGTGTTTGGACTTCTTCCTGTTTAGCAAACGGTAGTCGTCGGGGGTGCTGCTTAATAGGAGGATGCTCTCCCGTATCAATTCGGTGCGGAGTTAGCCTAGTTCTTCCAAAGTCCTCAGATGTTCTTGAAAACAGGCTTTAGAATTTTGTAATCAGCTCTCCTGCAGCACATATCTGTTTCTTGTCTAAATCCGTTTTTAGTAGTAAATCCCTGACTAGATCCCCTGAAGAAAGGTCTGGGCTATTGACCTTTCGGTCGACACATGTGACAGGAACACAAGCTGTCGATAGTTCTGGTTTTATCACTGATGTTATCCACTCTTACTGGGATGACTGACTTCAAGAGGTCTACTACCGACGAAGCTATCAGTATTCCTGCTTTTGCACTGTCTGGGTCAGGATAATCAGTTAGGCCGAATCGGAATATCCTATTTTCTTCTACTAAACCAGGTATTATGCATTCAGTTCTTGGTGATAATGAGATGTTGGATTTTGCTATAATTTTGTGGTTGGATTCAAACTGAGTTTGAAAGCCAAAAAGAGTGATGTCTTCGAATTTTGAATGCATATTGCTATTTTCAAAGTCCAGTTTGAAGTTATTGGTCTTCAAAAAATCTAATCCCAGGATACAGGGATCTGTAATATCTGCTACATATACCGTATGGCGATAACCGATATTTCCAAACCTTAGAGTGATATTAGCTTTCCCATGTACACAAATCTTGTCACCAGTCACTTTTTGCAAGGAAACGCAGGGTGGCGTCCAGAAAATTTTAACTTTGGAGTCTCAAGCCAAATCTTTCCTGATTATTGACACATTGGCTCCTGTATCGACAACCATACGCCACGAGATATTATTAATTTCTCCAATCACATAAAGTCCATTGTCACCGCCATTCACTGCAGTAATTTGGAAAATCTTGTGATGGGGCTTTTCAATATCTGGTGACCTCCACCACACGAGATGGCCATATCCTAGTTTCCCTGTTTCGAAGAAGAGACGGGGCTCTCTTCCTTTCTTGCTCGGGGGCAGTTATTTCTCAGATGTCCCGTTCCCCCGCATCCCCAACACTTGAAGTTGCGTTTCTCTTGGTTCCGACGTTGAGTCATTAAAGTTTGCATTTCTTCTCTCAATTTTTCAATGTCATTTATCCATGGAAATTCAGAGGGCTCATCCGCAGTCACTCTAGCTCCCCGAATGGAATGGCGGTCTCTGCGACTGGCTTGAGTGGTGGCCTCTAATTTTAGGGCATATAATTATGCAGATTTTAGATCCTGAACATCTGCCATTCTTATAGCCTTCTGAATTTCTCCGTCCTTCAGTCCGTCCACGAAATGCTGCAGGGAAATTATTTCTCGCACATTTGCTGGCTGGTCGAAGAAAGCCAAGTTGGCGAGCCTTTCTATCTCCGAGGCATACTCCTGCAAATTTTCTCCTGTTTTCTGGAGTCTTGTTTTCATCTGCAGACGTGCGTATTCTTTGGAGCACTTTTGGCCGAACCGAAGATCTAGAGCATTATAGAGGGAATGCAAATTCAGCCGCTCTGTTTGGGGAAGAGTCTGCAGTATTTCAGCCGCTTCTCCTCTAAGGGATGCTGCTAGTTGTCACGCTTTGATCCCTTCAGTCTATCCGTTGGCTTTAGAAATAATAGAAAATTGAGTCTTATACACCTCCCAGTTGGTTTTTCCGTCATAGGTGGACAGTTTCACTGACGCTGGTGAGGCAGGCACGGGTATTGGAGAAACCGGCACAAACTTGCTTTCTTTCGTCGTATTCCCGCAAGCTAGAAGCCTCTTTTCGAGATCTTCTACTCTCTGAGACACTTCTTCAATTCTTTCACTAACTTGTCCTTTAATTCTTTCTATTTCTTCCACTACTTTCTTTTCTATCTTCTCTTCAACTACTGCGATCTTTTCTTCCATACTGTTGATTTTATCTTCTACACTGTCGATTTTCTTTTCAAGAGAATTCTTCAGGTCTTCTTGACATTTCTGCATTCTCTCCTTTAACTCATTCTTTGTCTCTTCTTGGCTTCTCTGCATATCTTCCAGACCTTTCTGCATTTCTTGTTGGCCTTTCTCCATTCTCTCTCTCTAGTCTCTTCTTGAATTTTCTGCATATCTTCCAGACCTTTCTGCATTTTTGGTTGACCTTTCTCCATTCACTCTCTTGTCTCTTCTTGGCCACTTTTCAAGCCATTTATGCCTTCCAACAGAGATTTCAGTTGCTCATCCATCGCTCTTGTTATTGGCATAAAACCCTACTTCTGACGCCAAATTGTTACGTAGATCGGGGTTCGAGGATTTTATGCAAAATCAGTCGTAAGCAACAAGACAGTTTGCGAGCGATGAGTATTTATTGGCGTAAATCAATCCTTACAAATACAGGATTCAACAGCAAAGTTCACAGAATAAATAACAGAAGGATTTCACTCCTTCAACAGCACTCAGACACAATAAACAGTGTTTAAAATACACGTTTGTAAATAATTATTCACAAGCACAGCCGAGCTGATTAAGTTCAAGGCAAGTCTACTAATCGCTAATCAAAACAGTGCTCACTACTCGCTGTTTGAAATCAGACTGGCTGCTGCGGCGAGTATTGCTCTATTTATAGCAGAGGCCGAAAATTCTGGAAAGATGCGCTCGTGCCACAGATCGTGAAGTTAGTGGATTTCTCTACTAATTTCTAGAAGAATCTAGAGGGTCCCGAACTCGCCAACATGGTCGCCAATGTCTCCAAATTGGTCGCCAAAGTCACCAAATTGGTCGACAACTTGGTCGCCAAAAATGATGCCAACTTGGCTCTATCGCCAATATTTCGCCAAGTTCCCATTGAATCGCCATTATAACGTAAGGGACGGCGTTGCTTGTGAATATTACAATTTCAACATGAAATAAATATAGCACAGAGTAATATAAAGGCATTGTACATCCCAAATACAAATTATTTACATTATTTCATACAAAATTCGTAACAATATGTTGAACTTAAACACACAATATTTAATTATTTGGAAACAAATTTTTAATTCTTAATCTGTCTTTCACTTTACATTATTATTCATATAAAAATTTTTATTTTCAATGTTTATTCAAAAAAGCACTGTAACTTTAACTGGTAATTATTTTATGATTTTTATTTTATTTTTTTTTCATACTAAAGAATACAATGGACTAAATTCATGACGGTCGCATGATAATATAAACACGAATTCAAAACGGACAATAAACTAGCTTGTACTTTTTATTCTATTTGTAAAACTTAAGTAAAATTTGAAATTGCATAGTTGGGTAAAGATGCTCAAGAGTTCTAAAAAGAAATTTCTGCAAAAAGATTTTAAAATTAAAGAAAAAAAAAGTCTTGTTTTATACATGTACTTTTAAATAAAGGGACTAATATTAATTTTTAAAAAAAAAAGTTTCTGAAAAAGCGTAATTTGGCAACAACGAAGTGCATGAACTGATTTGCTGAAAATAGATAATTACATTTATCGGGACTATGACGTCGCATGTGTTTTTGAACTTGATTGGCTAAAAACACGTGGTTTAAAATTATTATGTGATTATGACGTCAAAAGAATTTTATGATCATACATATTTCCATAATGCATGTTTTTTTACTAGTACACGTATAGCTATACATCTGCCAGATATAAAAAACTTCAGTTCTACATTTTTATTAATTTTTATACCTGTAAAACTACTTAAGAATATATTTGTGGAGAATTTAAAGCAATTTTAGCATCCAGTTTTTGATGAAAATGTGTGCATAATTACGCAATGTATTGCTGTACAGAAACATATTTTTACTGTTATCTTACGTTATATACTTAATGCAAAACAATTTTTTAAAAAAAATTTATGTATTGAAACATTTAAAAAAGCACCTTTTTAATTGTGTATAAACAACAAAAAATGGAAAAAGAAAAGATATTTGCAACAAAAAAAATTACATAAATATTTGTTATACGTTTTTAAAACTATCCATTTTAGTCTTTCGAGTTTATTTATAAAATGCAAGAGACCAACTTCGACATTTTTTATTATGACAATTGATGTATAAATGTTGAGTTTTCCAAACAAAACACAAAAACTATTAATTCCGATATTTTTTCCTTTAAATTTGTTGGCGACGAAGATTACGAGTTTTTTAGCATAAGAAAGATACCCTGATTTTACACAAAAAAACTTAGAAACAAGAATGACATGTTTGCTTTTGTTATATACTAGGGATGCACAACCTATGGCCCGCGGGCCAATTTTGGCCCTCGAAGGCTTTAAAGTTGGCCCGTGAATGTCTATTATAAAAGGAAGAGTAATCTGAAATGGAATTGACCTTTGTTAATTAAACAGGGGAAAATCGTATACGAAAACAGTATTACAGCAAATAATTATTTTACAGTTCATGAAGTTTTTTTTAAAAATTTATTACGTGGATTTTCAATGTTTCCTTCATGGCTATCAGCGAGTACGAGTTTTCGTATAGGAGAAGCTTACGGACGTGATCACCAGAAGCCGTTATTTCTTCCATCGCATGGTCTGGATGCAGAGAAGGTCGAAGAACAAATACGTATTCACGCACGCGTGCTGGGACAGTCTCGATTCGAAATTATGCTGAGTTAATTAAAAGGACCTATTGAACTCACGTTTTTCTTCATGGTGCGGGTTACTAATAAGCAAACTCCGTGGTTTTGCTAGAAGATTGGGAATGTTGAAATCGCTGTCACAGAACGGATCTGATGTTCTTTTTGGATTTTTAGTTTTGTATCATTTATTTATAAAGCCATTTCAAATATTTTAGGTAATGAGAGAGAAAAAAGATGATTTTCAAAGTCGGGAATTTCAAGATGCAAGGACAGATAAATACTGTTTTATCTATTACAATGATACTGTCACGTTTTAATATGTAGTAACAAAATTGCTGTGGCAAATGAGTATAACGTAAAGTGGCATTATGAAACAAAGCAAAAACATTTTACATCTATAAAAGGATTATGAATGATCGCAAAAAATCGAAAAACTCTAAAAACTTTTAGTTGTCAAGCAATGTTTTTTCAAAAATGTACAATTAACTTGAATTCATATGTGGAAGTGAGCTTACGTGTCGCTGAAGAAGGTCGGCCATTCACAGATGTTAATTTTGTTAAAATGTGTTTGTTAATTGCATCTGAAAAACTTTGTCCTGAAGCAAAAAGGAAATTTTAAAATATAAGCTTAAATAGAATGACTATTCAAAGAAGAATTCAACAGTTGAATGAGGACATTGAAAATCAAGTAAAATCAGCCGCTTCAAACTTTGTATATTTTTAAGCTTTTGATAAATCTATAAATCGAACATCAAGTTAGCCAATTGCTTGGGTTTGTTCGTGTAATTGATGAAAATATTTGTGTTACAGAAGAACTTCTTGGAATTTTTCCCATGAAGAGGCAAACAACTGGAAGTGAACTTCTTTCCAGTTTAATACAACTGTGCGATGCAGGTTCCTTAAACATGAAAAATTGTATTAGCATTACCACAAATCAATGGAGCAAAATCAATAATTGGGACGAAAATTGGAATGGTTATGCTGCTAAAAGAATGCCTTGCCCATTGTGGTGTAGAACTGTTGCAGCTTCATTACATGATTCATCAAGAGAATTTATGTGGTAAAGAATTAAGGATTTTCAACCTTAAAGCAGTGTGTATCTGAAGTAATTCACTTTATTCATAGTAATGTCCTCATACATGGGAAATTTAAAGAATTTTAAAAAGATTTTGATGAGCTGCCTTCTGATATTCTTTATTACACAGAAGTCAGATGGCTCTCTGCTGAGTAGTTGCCATAAAGCGTTTTATGGAACTATTTGAGAAAATTGTTACCCAACTAAGTGACTGTGGTAAAAATATTAGAAGGTTAAAAGAAGCAAATTTCCAGTGTGATTTAGCCTTTCCCACAGACATGAGTGAATATTCAGCTACACGAGGGCTTTCGGCGTCAGACCACGTAATTTTGAACCATGGTCAAGTGACGCGGACGACACATGAGCTGGCACCCCGTTTCTAACTACTACACCAACGGGAGGACGTTTGAGCTCTCGACAGATTTAACGTGCATCGCTTCCCTACATGGCAGGTCTTCAGTGGTACTGGGCTCGAACTCATGACATCCTAGCCATGATTCGATACCTTGACCACTTGGCTGCCGCAGCCACTTCTCACAGACATAACAGGCCATTTGAATGACTTAAACACAAAGCTACAAGGAAAAACCAATTCATTTTTCAATTGATAAATAACGTAAAGGCATTTAAACAAAAATTATGCTTATTTCAAAACCAGCTGAATGCTAAAAATTTTGCACACTTTCCCTACTGCCAAGAAATGCAAGAAAAATTTCTACACATGACGAACAAATTCAAATCTTGTGCAATGCATTTGATGATCAATTTTTAGATTTAAAAAAGTACCAAACAAAAACTTGTCTTTTCTTTTCCATTTTCTGTTGATATAAAGCTAGTAGACGAGAGTGTGCAGTTGACCTTAATTGATTTACAGAATTCTGATGTTATCAAAAATCAATTCAAGGAAAAATCAATATAAGAATTTTATAAAAACTTACCTGATGAATTTTCGTGCTTATAGCAAAATGTAGCTACATGTGCCACTTTCTTTGGCAGCACTTGCATTTGTCTCACTAATGAATTTAAACAAATCAAAAATAAGTAATAGAATAGCAAATGAGAACCTTTCATCTGTTCCACTTATTGCCACAGCAAGTCTTAAGCCTGACGAAAAATCAATTTCAAATATTCAGTCGCAGACATCTCATTAAATTTTACAAATTTTAAGTGCAAATTTTTTTTAAAAAATTTAAATTGTGTTAGTTTGCCTCCTTTTAGCAGGGATATTCCTTTGAGCTAAAGTATTTTAATCATTCTGAAAGTCTTTGTGTTTCATCCATTTATCAACGGTATAATGTGTACATGAGTAAAATAAGTAATTATTGTGATAAATGCTTATTATCATAAAACAGTGCTTCCCGTTTACAGCATATTTGCTATCGCGTAATACTTTGGCCCTCGATATGATCCTATTAAATTATTTTGGCCCCTCATCCTAAAAAGGTTGTGCACCTCTGTTATATACTATACTTTAAAAGTTCTGCAGTGTTCACGGAGAAAATAAGACTTTCTCAAAAATGAGAATGTAGACATAATCAATTTGAAATGAGAATGTTTGTATTAGATTTGAACGCATGCCTTTTCAAATGTGATACATTACATGTACTCAAAATACCAAAATGGTTAATTAACACTCTCAGACAAATTAAAAAGATATTCAGAATTACAGAAGCTCTTTTAATATACCGGTTACATATTTAAAAAATTGGGGTTCAACAACAAATTTAGTTCTTTTAAATCTTCCGAACTATATTTCGTATCTACCACGCTGCACGCGGAGGAACACATGAGTATTAAAATAAATGTGAGAGTTCATGAGAAATAACTTCTCAAAAATGTTTAACAAAAACATTTTATTTGGTTTTAACATCTAGGGGACAATTTACATTCATTTAAAGAGCTAAACAACACAGCCGTCGGCTACATGCCGTGAGCCAGAACACAGACTGACTAAACTATTTCATTTCGAAATCATGCAATTGCATAAAAAAAAAGACAGCCAATCAGCGGCTCGCACTACAGGCGCTTCGAACGGATATGAAAAAATAAATAATCCTTGAATAAAAAGAAAAGTTTGAGTGTCAATCATTTCGGCCGGCGGGAAAGAAGAAAAAGAGTGATACTTCCTTTCCTTCAAATCCCACAACTCGGCCGTCCTGACATGTCGCTGTCCTCAGCGAACGCGAGTATAAAAACAATTTAGAACGGAAGCATCCTGTAATGCTTACAATCAAATTACATTCAAAAATAACACTGACATAAAAATACACTATGAAGCAGTTTGAAAAGAAATACAATAAATCACAAATGATAAACACTTCAAATTATAAAAAAAAAAGTTCACAAATTAAACACTTAAAAATAAATGCACAGTAGAAGTATGTGGAAGTATGAGCCATAAAAATAACACACGTAGAAAAATGCCAAAGGAAAATTACTAAGGGAACAAAAAAAAAATGCCTATCCAAAAGGTTTCATTAGGTCGACAGCTGTTGTCGTTTGGTTTGGGCCTGCATGATTCCCTATCTTGGATACCTCGTATCTTCCTTTGCCGTTGACCTGAGTCACTTCATATGGTCCGAAAAATTTGGGTCTAAGCTTTAGACCAGTTCCAAACTGAGTTCGTTGGATGGCCACGATGTCACCGATCTTGTATTCGGTAGCTTCCTTACACTTCTTGTTGTGCTGCTTCCTATTTTCGTCTTGGATTTTGAGAATGTTTTTAACAGCTTCTGATCTAAGCTTGTTTCTTTGATCGTTGAATTCTTTGAACATCTCTTCGATAAGGATTTCTCTTATGGCGATGTCTTCGCTGCTTCTCATCTTTACACCTGTCAGAAGTTCGAATGGTGTAAACTTAGTGCTACGACAGATGGTGTCATTCAAAATTATTTGTGCTTCTGGCACGTGCTTGAACCACTTCGTGGGGTCTTCAAGGGTAAGCTTGGTCAGTGCTGGAATTAGGGTTCTATGAACTCGTTCGACTTGACCATTCCCACGTGGTACTCCTGTTGCAATTTGCAGATGCAGGATATTTTCTTTTTCACAGTACTCTTTGAAGCTGTTCGATGTGAACGCTGCTCCTCTGTCGGTGATTATCCGGACTGGGTTTCCAAATGTTTTCTGTTGGAGCCTAAGTTTCTCCAACGCGTCTTCAGCGGATACGGACTTCGTAGGATAGAGCCACACGAATTTCGAAAACGCATCTACGACAGTCAGAATATGCTGATAATTCTTGTTTGTCGAGGGCATTGGTCCTATGAAGTCTACATTGTAGGTGTGGAGAGGGGTATCTTCTTTGGGAATTGGATGCAACATCCCCTCTTTCTTGCCGGTTTTCTTGTTTGCAAGGATGCATGGTATACAATGCGCTATTGTGTTTTCCACTTTAGACTGCAATTTCGGAATGTAAAACTCTTGCTTCACAATATCTGTTGTTTTGGCGACTGCAAAATGTCCTCTCTCGTGAGCCATCTTGATCAGCTCTGTCTGCATTCCTTCTGGTACTACGACTAATTCTCGGCCATTTTCGTACTTATACAGGATCTTATTCTTCATGAAGTACTCTTGATCTTGGCCCTCGTTCAATAAGGACTTAAGAGTGGTGATGTAGTCGTCCTTTTCTTAGGATATCCTTAATTTTGCTGTGATAGTATCGGTAATTATCATTATAGGATACCTGCTCAATGCATCAACATGTCGCATCTTTTGTCCTGCTCTATGTTCTATTTCGTATTCGAATTCCTCTAAGAGGAAGGCCCATCTTGCGATACGTGTAACCAGGTCTTTTTTGCTCATCGTCATCTGAAAAGCGGAGCAGTCTGTCACAATCTTGAACTTATTGCCGAATAGGTAGACCCTAAATTTCTTGAGGGCTTGCACAATGGCTAAGACCTCCAGCTCATAACTACTGTATTTTTCTTCGGTTGGGCTAGTCTTTCGGGACATATAATAGACAGGATGCAACATTCCGTCATCAGCTTCTTGAAATAGTACGGCACCGTAGCCGTATTTACTCGCATCAGTGTGCAACTCAGTTCTTGTACCTTGCCTGAATATCCTTAGGACAGGGCTTTCAGACAGCGTCTCCTTAAGTCTCTCAAAAGCTTCTTTCTGTACGGCTTCAAACGTAAACGGATGATCTTTTCTAAGTAGATCACTCAATGGTTTGACGATACCGGCATATCCTGGGATGAATTTCCGGAAGTAACTAGTTAAACCCAAAACACTTTGTACTTGTTTAACTGTCTTAGGAGTAGGGTAATTCTTAACTGCTTGAGTCTTCGAATCTGAAGGTTGTATGGTTCCTTCCTTCACAACGTACCCAAGAAACTCAACTTCTTTTTTCAGGAACTGACACTTTTTAAACTTGAATTCAAGTCCATATTTCACTGCCAAATCAAATACTTTCTTTAGCTTTCTAAGACCATCTGCTTCATCCAAAGAAGGTATTATTAGGTCATCCATATAAGTTATTACTGTACCTTCACTTATTAGTTGTCTATAAATGCTATTTACATATCTCTGGAAAACTCCTGGGCTTGTACTTAGGCCAAACGGGACTTTATTAAATTCGTACTGCCCATCAGGTACAATGAAAGATGTATATTTTTTGCTGTCTTCGTCAACATTTACGTGGAAAAAGTCATTCTTCAGATCAAGGGTTGTGAATACTCGAGCCTCTTGAAGTCTATCCAGTACATCCTCGATTAAAGGAAGTGGAAATCTGTCCTTTACCAGCTTCCGGTTCAACTGTCGATAGTCCACACAGAGTCTTGTTGAGTGGTCTTTCTTCTTTACTAAAACTATCGGACTAGCATAATCCGACGAACTAGGGCGAATGATTCCATCTCTGATCCATTCGTCGATTTGTTTATTGACCTCTTGTCGTTCTGGAAACGAGAGTCTTCTAGCTCTTTGATAAACTGGTATTTCGTCTTCAAGGATGATCTTCATTGATACATCCGTAGATTCCGTCTTCTTTGGTTGATACGAAGACACCATGTCTTCAACGCGACAGGCAATTTCAGCATTCTGAATGTGTCGCAGGTCTAACTCGTCTTGCTCTTCTTTCTTCGAAATGTTGAAAATCCAATCTGGAGATTCTGGTTTCACCTTTTCTTCATGAAAAGAACAGGGAGCATGGGCGAGGAATGCTGACCCAATGATTGCCTCAAACTTAAGAGCTGCGCTGGGAACAACTTGAAAGTCTAGACGGCAAACGTGTCCGTCTATCTCCGCAACATGTCTGAAGGATCCAAGTGTTTTAACTTGTCCCTGACCAAGTCCGGTCAGGACCGTTGATTCTCTCCAAAGTTTAGTTTTTGGATTCATCCTCTTGTAGACGTCAAAACGTATGAGGTTGCGTACACTGCCTGTATCCAATAAGGCTGTGACGACAAAGTCTCCTATCTTGACCTGTCTTGTAAACTTCTGCAAATCTACATCTGGATATTCTATTGCTTCTTCTGGTACTTCATTGACGATGTGAACAGGATGCGTGTCAGAGTGCGTGTTGATCTCATTCCCTTGACTTCTTCTTAATTCGGGACATGCATTTCTTAGGTGGTCAGGAGAATCGCACTCATAGCAACGAAAATTCTTCTGTCCAGAAGTCTTGCTTTGGGCTGGCATGGAACCTCTGCCTCCCGGTTCAGTCTTTGTTTGACGTTTATCGTAGAATCTCGTGTGATTCTCTGTAGATCTACCATGGTTGTCATTATATTTTCCACGGTTGTCTCTAAACCTTGCATGGTTGTCGCTAAGTTTTCTGCGATTATCTTGGAACCTTGATTTGTCGTTATGACTGGGACGACTCTCATTCTGTTTCCTACCGTGGTGGTTATTTCTTAAGCTATCTTTTAAGCTTCAAATTCGTCGAATTTATTGGCGAGTTCTTCAGGCTGTTTCAATTCGAGCCACTCTCCAAAAAAATGATCTTTAATATCCTCAGGAGCTTTTGCCTTTATTCGCTCAGCAATAAGTAGGTTTACTAAGCCTTCAAAAGTGGTTATCTCTAGAGTAGAAATCCATTCCCTAAAGTAGCAACTTAATTCGTGGGCGAAACTACGCCAAGTCTTTTCAGGGTCCTTTTGATGTCTGTAAAATAGAGTTTTAAGTTTTTCTGCAGACAACTTGTACTTTTTCAAAACCAGCTCCTTAACATAGTCGTAGTTATTCGCGTTTTCAGCTGTCTCCCTCGCCAACATGTTAGAGATCTCCGGAGGCATCACATGGAGTAGGTAAACTACCCATTCTTCTCTTGGTACTCTGGCCATCTCAGCTCGCCTCTCAAAGTTGACGAGAAAAAGACTCATCTCATCTTTCTTCTCATCAAACTTAGGCGTGATTTGTGCCAAAGGGATCTTATGATGAACCTCCTCAGTTCTTCCAGGGGGCGTCGTGGCTGCTGGGGCTGCCTGCAATTCTAAACGTCGGATCTCTAAACGTTGTAATTCAATTTGCCGCTGCTCAGCCTCAGCTTCACGTTCAAGTCGTCGCTGCTCAGCTTCACGTTCAAGTCGTTGCTGCTCAGCTTCACGTCGTTGCTGCTCAGCTTCACGTTCAAGTCGTTGCCGCTCAGCTTCATGTTCAAGTTGCTGACGCTCAGCTTCTGCTTCTTCAAGTCTTTCTCCGATTATTCTATCCAACATAATTCGGACTGCCTCTTCGTTAAAATTCTTACTTTCAAGAATTATGTGCTTAATGTCGGGAACTCTGCTGTTCGGTGGAACATTTTCACCGAGTTCTTCACAGACGTTCACCAGATCCGCCTTTTTACCTTTCGCTAAAAATGCCATTACGAAAGAGTTCGGTACTTAATGAGGCACTAGTAATAATTAGCTTCTAAAAAATTATCAATACTGACTTTTATAATTGGAAAAAAACAAAAAGAAATCCAATACTAACATTCAAAGACACTACCTTTATATTGAAAAATAATATCTACCATAACAAACAAGAACTATGCACTGTTATGCACACCACTGGTGTTTATAATCTTTTTAATTACACCCTAACAACTTTTAACCCTCTAAGTGTCGCAAACGTCTTTTTCTGCCATCCTGAGATGCTTCAAAAACGCACCACACGTTTTTTCCCGTAAGACCGGGGACTCACCAAAAATGCACCAAACGTGTTTCTCCCTCCTCAAGTAACAGCTTCGAAAGTGTTAGAGACGTCTTTTTCCGAAATCCTTTCCCCTCTTTAAAGGTTTAACATCTTGAAGGATAATTAGGGAGGGTTGGGGTGACACAATGCACTCTGACAGGAAGTTTTATGGCTTGCCCCGTTCTTCCCCTGCAGCAATCGTAAAAAAACTGGGAAGAATTTGAAACCACCAGAGCGTACTATCAGTTAAAGTTTGTAAGTAAACTTGACTTGAAATATTATTGGGTTTTAATTAAATTCTTTGATGTAGCTTTCACGATCTAAGCATTTTTTAAAATCTTTCATTTAAATCATTTTTTAAGTTCCATCGCATAAGTAATATAGATGATATACTCACTTTTGATTTAATATTAATTTGAAATTCAACGAATTGGGAAGGGGAAGAAAAGCTTGATAAAACTCATTTTTTTTTTCTTCTTTTTCTTAAAATTCTCAAGTAGAATTAAGTTTTTATAATGTATCTCTAAAAATACTATGACATATCTATATTTAAATTCACAGTATATATTAAAACAACGAGGATAATTTACAGTTTCATTTTTCTTATTTTAATTAATACTTCTAAGTTTTTTTTAAAGGAATTATTTCGTTTGTGTCAAAAATTAACAGAAAAATAAAAAAGGTTCAAAATTTAAAACCTGTTAAACTTTCTAAATTCTAAACATGAATTATTTTTAAGCTTCTGTATAACAGAACTTGTAAAAATTTTGTACGCATTGATAAAAATAACAAAAAAAACCCTATTTAAATCCTTAAGTTTTTCATAATATCAAAGCAAGGTGTTCAGAGTATCTTACATACAATCCCTAGTTTTGTATTGTTTAGATAACGAATTATAGTGGAATTTTTAATGTCTGAACTTCAAATTCCTTCAAAGAGAACGGGAACAACAAACTCATATTTTTAAGCTTGAATATTCGAACAAAGAGAAATGAAAAGCACCTGGACAAATTTACAGTAGACATTTGCGCCTATAAATAAATATAAAGATCCATTTTATATTCAAATTAAAAAAAATATATATTTATGCAAAATCCCTTATCATTTATGTTCTATTATAAAGGTTGACTGAGAAGAACAAGTAATTAAAATTTGGACATTTTTTGTAATCTTAACCATACAAAACCAGGAATTTTATATTATCTGCACTGAAGTTTTGCATTTGAATTTCGAAAAATATATGTATGTATATTTCGCATATGCGTATATTAGTTGAAAAATATTTACCATAAATACCAATAATTCTTTGGGTACTTAAAATGTTATAAATTCAATTTTGAATATATATATATATATATTCCACTTCTAATATTTTCTCATTTATTCAGTAGATTTTATACAATTTGGTTGAGTGAAAGTTAACGTCGCACTATTCAGCTACTCGAGGATTTTAGCGACGAACCTCCTAATTTTGAAATATGGTCAAGTGACGAGGATGACGCCTGTGCTAGCACCCCCCTTCTCCTAACTACCACGCCAACAAAGGGACGTTTCAGCTCTCGACAGATTTAACGTGCATCGCGCCCCTACACGGCGGATCTTCAGTGGTAATGGGCTCGAACTCATGATGCACCAGCCCGTTACCTTGACCACTAGGCTACCACGGCCACACAGATTGGTTGAAAACTGCATGTTATGAGCAAAAAATATGCTGATACATTTGATGAATATATAATAGATTTTTACATAAAGCATAGCTGAGAGATGCTAAAACGACGGTATGCAAAAGATATGAGCATATCGAAGACATTTTTTGAAATATTTAATTTAAACTTCAGTTAGAAATTTATTTTCTTTTTCGTACTTAATATTAAATAGTCAACATAACAAAGAAGAAATTGTTTAACGAATTCATAGATTATATACAAAAAAAAGGTAAAAATGACACTGTGTGTTGGAATAATAAGAATTTTTTATAGTTTTAAATTCAGACTTCTTTGCAGGAGTGTAGACTGTTAACAAATTGACGTAGAAGTTAAAAAACTAACATTTACAAAATATACGGTAAATGCTATCAGCAATGCCATGATTTTGAAGAACAGAAGACGGCATTTTTACTTGGTAGGGCAGAGTAGGCATAAGGCAGGAGCATCCGGGGCTCTGCAGTTTTGGCAGGTGTTGCACTCCTAATTGTTGTTCAGTAAGAAATATAAAAATAACAAATACAAAAACAAGTCATGTAAACTTCCCTTATTTTAGTAACAACGAACAGTGAAATTAATTTCCAATTCATTGTCGCGAGTTGGCAATATCCACGGGAATCAACCGTACTCCTTTATCTATGTAGGCTATTTTATACTTCGTTCTCGTAAGCCTTACTCCTTTTAAAACATGTACTTCCAAGATAGCCTTTCTTCTTTTGTATTTTACAAAATTTTATAATATAATGGTTATTTCACACAACATTTTAAATAAGGGGTCGGCAACCTTGTAGCTGAGGCGCGTCAAACCAATCTACTAGTATCATTCAGCGTGCCGTTCAGTAGGACATTTTTGAAACTATTCGATTCCTACGATAATGTATGCAGGATCAGGGAATAGAGGTCAATAATTTGGATTTACTGCTTTATTATATAGTAATTTTGCATCATTTAAAGATATTTCTAAACATAAAAATAAACAACACAAAACATTACAGGTTCTTCAGCAAAAATTTAAAAAAAATTAAAATGTATGTTTTAAACATATTTATTAAAATAAGAAATAGATAAAGTAAAATATAAGTGTTTCCCTTCATTAAAATTAAATAAAAAGACAAATAAAAATTCTAATGCGAATCTAATTCTTTCACCGCTCTACTTTCATATCGCAAAATCGAGGGTATAATGCGTGACTTTCAATTCAACACGATTCTGAGCATTCAGTTGTTAAACAATTTCTTTGAGGAGTCGAAATATTTTTCATATGAGGAAAGAGTTTTTACTTTGATATCCAGAGCCGAAGGTGGAAATCAGACTACATGCAATTTTCTTTTTTCAACAATTAAATCTTTCTAACAAAGACATTCAATAATTTACAAATTAGCTGTAAATTTATTATTTTATTACAATATAGCTTATTTTATTATTTATTATTTTCGTAGTTCCGTAAATGTTCATAATTCTGAAGATGTTTGCCAAATAAGGCCTATTACAAATTTATCAACTTCCATCCACTTAAAAATTGACAAATTTGTAGAATAGTGCAGAGGGCCACTGAGAATTGTATCACGTGCTACACGTGAGCCATAGATTGCCGATGCCTATTTTAAACGTAATTATTAACTGTAAACCTCTCCTATCCAAACACAATTTACATGATAAAAAATGGTCTCACCCATTCAGTAGAGAATTGTATTAAATTCAACCATAAGAGTATTTTTGTGTTTTAAAAAAAATTGCATTGTTTCCGGAATCCCCTTAGAGAGCAAAATGAAAGTGATCTGACATATTTATAGTAAGTTTCTATAAAAGGGGAAATTTTATTCACTTTCAAAACACACACAGTAGTTTTAAGGGTACGAAGGTATGTTAACTATTATTCCTAAGATAAATGTTGATGCTTTGGTTTTTCTTTAGGTTTTGAAATTGTTCCTAAAAATGTACTTCCCCAGTACCTTTCGTTCAAAAATGCTATTTTCTTTTGCGGCCCCGGTAGCATGGTGGTCATGATCATGAACTCGTGTCCAGTGTTCGAGCCCTGGTGCCACTAAGGCCTGGCTCTGAAGAAGAGCTGTGACGCACATTAAATCAATCGAGGCTCATAGTCTTCTCTTTGGAGGGGTGTGGAAGTTCGAGAGGGAGTTATCAGGTCAGGTGTCGTCCTCGTCACTTAACTACGTATCACAATTACGTAGTTAGTCATCACTAGCAATCGTGTTGATTTATATATAATGCAATGCAAACCCCTAACGTGTGCGCTCGAGTTAATTCGAGTGCGCTAAACAGTTCCAAATATGCACACTCGAGATAATTCGAACGAGGTCGTATTTTATGATGCTGTAATTTTCACTCTCAAAATAAGCGAGCACCGTCTGCACTCCTGAGACTTTGACCATTGTTTCTTATATTTTACGAATTAGTTGTGAAACGGCAAACACTTGTGTCAAATATTTGTATAAAAATTTAAGGTGAAAGAAATATTTAGATTTCAGAAGCAAATTAGTAGAAAAAGTTACATAAAATTATTACAATGAAACAAATATAGTCCAGTAGAATTCGAAAACTTTTGCCTTTTCATTGCGCATTCAAAGATTTAAACGTCCTGATAGATAACCTTGGAATAGTTGAACACAAAAGATTTGCTGAAGTTTTATCTGACGAGTAAATTTTAACTGAAAAATGTTCACTGCACACACACAGACACTTGTATCTGTCAGTATCCGGAACACGTCACTTACATCGACAATATCTTCCATTTAGAAAACGATTCGGCAACTTTAGAGGAAGTGGGTGGTCTTCTACAGATTCTTTCGACGGAACTTCTAAAAAAGGAAAAGCCGTTTTCCAATTAGTTTATCTTTCTCTTTTGAAGCGGTGATCCCTATTCATGCCTGAATCACAATTATTTATTGTGAATAGTCTATTCCAAACAATAATCTTCATTTCTATTGTCTTACTGCTTCTTAGCAAAATCTCTCCCCAATTTCATTGGAAAACTACTCTTATAAAAGCTTAAACAAATATATGTAGCTATTATTTGCTTGTCGAATAGTTTTACGAAAGGCTGTTTGGCTTACCTTAAAAATGAATAGTGATTCAGAAAATGAATATTTGATCGAGGAGAGAAGTTCGGATGAAGAATTTTCATCCTCTGAAAGTGAGTCTGATGATGACTGCTTAGATAGTGCTAGAGACTGGTGTGAAATAGATGTTAATTCTCCTCTACCTAGTCATCCTAAATTTACATTTACTGGAAATCCCAGGATAAAAGTATGCCTCGGGGATTCTGGAGATCCTTTAGAATATTTCAACCTTTTCTTTGATGATGAAATGTTCTCATTTATTGTAGAAGAAACAAACAGATATGCCGAATCATTATTTGAGAATACAGAATTGACACCTTCTTCTAGGGCTCTAAAATGGAAAAAATACGAATAAGGAAGAGATGAAAAAATTTATCTCTCTGTTGTTAACTACAAGGTGTAGTTCAAAAACCTGTGGAAAAGTGGTTTTGGTCAAAAAGACCAATTCTATCAACTCCATTTTTTGGAAAGTTATGAGTGAGATGCGCTATGGACTTTTGATGAAGTTCCTGCCCTTTGCCAATAATGATGTGCTCGATAACGATTTAGATCATAACATAAAGCTAAGAAAATAAGAGAGTTTCATGATCTAGTCGTACATAAGTTCAAATCTGTATATGTACGCGAAACCGAATATATCAGTGGATGAGTCGCTGATAGCATATAAAGGTCGGTTAAGTTGGAAGCAATATATCCCTCAGAAACGAGCTCGCTTTGGAATAAAACTATTTCAGTTATGTGAATCAGAAAGTGGCTACATTTGGAACTCCTTGATATACACTGGAAAAGGTACTGTCTTTCACGAAAACTATAATGATTATGGTCTTTCGACTAAAAGTGTCCTGACACTTATCCATGAATTGAAGGGAAAGGCTATTGCTTATCTACCGATAATTTTATACATCGCCTGAATTAGCAGAATTACTGATAAACAGTAAAACGGATATCTGTGGAACTTTACGACCAAACCGAAAAGGTTTACCTGTTTCTTTAAAAAGTTCTAAAGTGAAGAAAGGGGAAATTATGGCCTTCCAAAAGGGAAAATGTACGTTTTGAAGTGGAAGGATGAAAACCACTACATATGTAGCACTTTTCATAACGCTGATATGATGGGCTGAAAGCTAAGAGTTCTGTGAAACTGAAACCCAAAGCAGTGGTGTTTTATAATACCACCATGGGTGTGTTGACAGATGACCAGGTATCTATCCTATCCGTTACCATGTCAACAAAGAAAAATACTACAAGAAGATTTTCGACATTTATTAAATCAAATTGTAGAATTCCTTCACTATCTATAAAAATGGCGGGTTTTAAATCGTATCGGTTTTCAGATGAAACTGATTGAACGATTGATAGAAGAAGGAGGTAGTGATTCGATTCTCGAAACTTTGTTACCTCTAAAATTTCTGAAAATGTAGTCCGGTTAGGTGGAAGCATTTCCCTTCATATGTGGAAAGTAACTTTTCGAAAAATAAATAGCAAAATGTGTCATTATTATCTGTATAGGAAAATGATAATGGAAAACGCATTCGAAGAAACACATGTTTTGAATACAAGGACTGTGATGTTGGACTGTGTGCAGCACCGTGTTTTGAAAATTATCACACTGTGACAGTGCTATAAACGACGTATATAAATATCTTTTCTCTCGAAATTAACGGTTTAAAAACAATGTTTTGAACAAATATATTGGATTTTGCCCTCTCTATATGCATATGTATACACTTCTAGCTTCAGTAAATTATAACTGTTTAGATAAACTTTTGGCTTTGTAAAGGTATTTTGCTTTGACTAAAATTTATATAAATTTTATGTATTTCTTATACTACTTTGATAATTTTGTGTTTTACCTGTTTAAATTCTTATAAAGTTTCTTGCAAGGTGTTTGTAAATTAGACAAAACCTTTTCTTACAGTATGTATATTTGAGGATGGTCTGATTTATTTACTGTCAGCAAAACAAAATTTTGTAAATTGCTTTTCTTTACAAATTTATTTGTTTTAAAAGCATGCATATTTATATAATAGAATTTCTAACTATCAAATTATCAGGATTTTCTCCATTAAGGCTTTATGATTTTAGATATCATCTTGTAATTATTCATTATATTTAATAAGGAAAATATTTCATACATAAATAAATTTTGGTCTCGTAAGCATATAATTGTTTTAGAGCAATACGTAATAAA
>BMAO01029609.1:0-17580 GCA_019973975.1 Trichonephila clavata | reverse complement strand
CAAAATATCGAGTAGCAAAAATATCGATTTCAATTTTACAAAAATTCCTGATATGAAGGAGAAAAATGGAGATCATTTTCGAAATCATCACACTAAATGATATAAAATTCACTGAAAATCACTTTCATATTTTTTCCAAATCTTTAAACTTTTAGCCCTGTAATTATTAGCAGCTACATTTGATTAATATGTGACTGGCACTGAAAATGTTTATGGCTTTATGTAATATATAATGACATATTCTTGAAAATGCTGGCAGTTCCGAGCTATAGGGAATAATCAAACTTTAGCCCAATCGAAATTTTGTTCGTATTTTTAAAATTTGAATTCGGGATTTTTCCTCTCAAACCTACTACTGTGATGCGCGTAAGTGCATCAAATCAAAACACTTCTTTAGTCATCTACAAATTTTGACTGAAATAGTGGTGAACAAAAAAAAAATTTAATAATTTTTAAAATCAAAAAAGATAGACGAGTCCATATTCTTTTTGCGTGTGACTTTCTAAATTATGAAAACAGTAGTGTTGATAAATATATTACCTGGCAATATTCATAGAAGAAATATAATGCAATTATAGGAAAAATATCCGAAAAAAATTTGATTTATGTTATTTTACTTAAGAACTATAAAACTGAAGAAAAAAATACATCGAATGTCTAAGATATTGTAATAATAAAGCATTCTGTTGATAGTTTCAATGTATTTTAAATCAAGTAATACTTTTTTTAAAAATAATTTTGAGAAAAAGAGAAAGGACATTTCAAAAAAGATTAAATAAAGATTAAGAATGGAATGTTAGAATTTTCTGTAATAAGAAACTTTAGAAATTAATTCTTGTAATGCTACTTTATAATATCAGTATTTATGTATCTTCTGGCCCATACCTTTTATGAAATCATGATTATCCTATTTATTTGATTAACATCAACCAATATTTCTATAAATTTAGAAAAGAAAACAGTAACAATATAATTGTATGAGTAAGATTGAAAACTTATTAAGGTCCCACTTTAAAGCAACAAAAGGACTATTGGTAACGGACCTATTTCGTTTTGAGCCATGGTCTAAGATTACACCTGTAATGGCAACTTCCACTCCAAACCATGCCACCATGCCAAAGGAATGAAAAATTGAGCCTCGACAAATTTCATGTGCCCCTCTTCAAGGTGGGTCTTGAGAGACACTAAGGTAGGTAGGGGTGGCCAACTTTTTTAGAAGAGTGCCACTTTGTCATGACAAATTATGGGTGCCATTTCCAACTTTTCCAAATATTAAACAAAAAAGGTGAAAAAATTGTTACTTATTAGCTTATTATGGGATTTTCAAGCAAACAGCACATGTTTCAATTCAAGTCTATGTAGTGGAAATTTAAAAATAATGTAAAGAAAATGCAAAAAATACTACTTAGGTTCCATTGTTAACAAGCTTTTTACAG
Organism: Trichonephila clavata; assembly: GCA_019973975.1. Classification (NCBI taxonomy): domain Eukaryota; kingdom Metazoa; phylum Arthropoda; class Arachnida; order Araneae; family Nephilidae; genus Trichonephila; species Trichonephila clavata. The sequence continues at coordinate 16,144 of BMAO01029609.1, read as the reverse complement.
GTTCAATCAGTTAAGTTAGGCGTAAAATAAAAAGAATAAAAATAAGAAATTTAAACCATTTAATTCTAAAAAAAATTATTAAACAGTAAGTACTTACTTAATGTGGCTTTTGAAATTGTATTTTTTCCCCAAAATCTTGTATATTAGTATTAGCTCTTGAAAATGCTAAAAAAATTAAGTTGTTCATCGTTCATATCAGCTAGTTTTTAAAGATGTTTTGTTTTTATGTTCATTATAGAAAATATTTACTCACAATCTTTCTGATCCAATTTTTTGAAGGGGATCTAAAATAAATGCATTTCAATAAAATCGTGAAATTTTTTTATTTATTATTATTTTTTCAAGTATTTCAAAAAGTCTTCGCATGCCACTAATGTGCCGTGTCACATTGTGACAAGGGTTGGCCACCCCTGTACTAAGGCCTGAACTCATGCCATGCCATTCAAAGTTCGTCACCATATCCTTTCGGTTATGACGGCCATCGATGCAACTGTATAATAGATTGAATTGGAAATATATCAATCTACATTACTTCTAAAGAAATAAAATACTAAAAATACATAAAAATTATAACATTGCTTATATATAACGTAAAATAACATTTCAGGTATTATAAAAAGTGTGGCTTATGGTAAAAGTTTATACATCAAAGTATTTAAAGTTGGATTTTATAAATATTGCGTATTAAAACACAAATTTTAAAAGTATAAAATATGCTATCCAAAAACTATATATATTTTAAAGAAATAGTAAAACAACTATAAGTTATATTTATATCCGAAAAAATATATATCCAGGTGTATATACAAAACGATATACAGTCAGGCCCCTATTTAACAAATTTATTGTGACATTTTGTTTGTTGAATTGGGGTTGTTCGTTATATATCGGTGTCCAAACAAAATACAAACTTTTTGCACTTATTTTTTTGGAAATTCTATAATAAGCAACAACACAGAAAATATCCATAATTAGAAATAACACGCATTTTATAAACAGGTAAAAATACTATTAGTGAATTATTACGTAATGGTTAACTGGAAATTTTAAAACACACTGACTGATAGATGTTTAACAATCTTTTTGATTCCTGACTCGAAAGAGTTCTTTTTTTCAAATTTATGCAGAGAACAAAATACTGCGCCATTTACATCCTGCTGCATGAGGTATGTTTTCACAATTTCCATGCAACGAAAACATATTATATACTTTTTTTTAAAATAAAAATATTTATTCAGTTGATAGTTTTGATTTTGAAGATCTTTTCAATTCCATTGATATCAATGATACTATTAAGGTAATTTTAGAAAATTACAGTAATTATTACCTTACTATTAACTTCTTCAAATTTAAAACTCGTATAGATTTTTAAAAAATTACATTAATTTTAATGGTTCATTGTGCAAATAAACTAAAGAATCGCCTCAAAATGGCCCTGCTAGTAATAATTTGGCTGATTTATATTTACACTTTTATGAATATAAATATATTATTTATAATGGCTATTACATTTTTAGATAAAAAGATTATTTAATTGCATTTGGTAAAAAAATAATTTTAACCCGAATATTAACTTTTATCTTGATTACTTAAACCCAATTAAAAATAATTATCCAGTTAAAACTAATTACTTAGATGTGTCATTTTATATTAAAGATTATCAATTATATTGTAATATTTATGATAAAAATACTGGTCCTGTCCTTCATCATGTAGCCCGCTACAGCGATTAGTGTATTGTGTCATTTGTCCATGTTTGTTTTGTGTTTAAGATATGTATGCTTGTGTGTTTCAAAATGTGGAATAAGCCGGATTTAAGTAACCACAAGAATACCTAGTCAATATCCTCAGTAAGCAACATCAACAATCATAAAAAACGGATGTACAATTAAGAAATCCCTTCCACGGGCAACGTCTTTATTTATATGTAAATACATATATATGTGGGGTTCAATCGATGGTCAAAAGAATACGGCAGTGCATTTTGAAATGACTTTGTTTAATTAGGGTTATAATATTTACAAACTTTATACATTTAATGGGTAATTGATTTAATCAAATAAAATCTACGTTGGAGTCGTCTTGCTAATCTCGGCTATCATCTTTCAGTAAACCCATATTCTTAATAGTTCATTGTTAGATTCGTCGTTCGTCATTTCAAGTGACAGGGCGTCGTACTCTCGTGCGTCTAACAACTGTCAGATTCCAAAAACTCCAAGAACGTTCCTAGACATGCGCAGGGCAGCTGGTGAAGTGGCTTGGAAATAGCAGCCGGCGACACTATATATATATATATATATATATACAGTGTCGCCTTTAATATTCTGAAAGTGGCATACTGGAATTGAAATTTATCTATATCTATATATAGAAATATTATTTTTCATTATATTTATCGTAATAAAGTATTAGTTAGTGATAAATTTAATATATATTTAAATTTTAATAACTTTATGAAACATTGTATTGAACATGGATAAACTGCTAATTTTATTTACAGTTATATATCTATTAGTTCTCAGTGTAATTCATCTTGTAATAATAATAGCATTTTAATTAGTTGTACAGTTAATGATAGATGGCGCCACAGTGTAATAAATTAATAATAATATATTTTATATAAAATTAATTGTATAAGTCTGGGTGGTACTTTTATTTTCTACAAATTTTAAGACAATATTTAGAATTTTTAAATGTTTATTTATAGACTTAATGTTATATTTTATCATAACTAACTAATTTTATGCGTTACTGATATACTCCTTTCTGCCGCGCGAGGAAAATGGTTATTGCTGTACTCACGTGGTAAGTTTTTTCATCTAATTGTTTTTAAAATATAATAATAATTATTATAGGCTATAATGTTATCGTTTATATTAATAGATTGTGGTTTTATTTGTAATAGCTAAAAGTTCTCTTGACATTTCTTACTTTCCCTATGGCCTAGAGTATTGGCAAATACAGTTGAAGGTTGGCTAGCAGCAAAACTTTGTTTAAACCTGCAACCCTGGTTCTTAAGGCAAGGAGTTAGTTATAGTACTACTGTGGTTAATATACTTTTACTATATTGACTAGTTATCTTAGGGTTATAGCTATTTTGCGTATAAAAATGAATTATATATATTCTGCGTGTGTGTTAATTTTGCTCTTAAAAATGAATAATTTTTTTAAAAAAAATATTTCATGTATAGAAAGATACTGTCAAATCCAATGTTTTTTAATGCTTAAACTAAGTGGAATAAGCAAATATTTTGCATGTGATATAGTCAATGAATTACGTGTACATATGACAAATATTTATTTTCTTTGAAAAAAAGAACATTATTATACACAAAGAGTTCCTTGCTTAAAAGAAATGAATAGATGAATATAAAATTATTCTTTTAGGAGATTAATAAGTGCTTAAGTAGTATGATTAATGACATAAATTACATTATTCAGAATAGAGCCTCTTGAAATATTATACTCCTCTCTTTTTATCATGAGGTATGTTACACAAGTGTAATTAATTTACCCTAGGTCACTATTCACTCTGTCGCTTCTTTTTTTATCTTCTTTACATCATTATTTTTTCTGATGCCATAGCTTTTTTCCGCTCCATTTCGACACTAATTACGATTAAATCTTTGACTCATTAATTAATTCTCGGAAAGTGTTATTTTTGCTTTAATATGTTTCACTGTAATGAATCTCATTAGTTGTATGCCTTATATTTACTGGGGTGTGTTCTAAATATAGTCGTAGTTTCAACGTGCTTCCATTCATTATAAAATAAAGCATAATTAATGAAGAATATATTTTAATAACAGCAATTAATGCATTCCAATAACTTTATTTAAGTTAATATTTAAGTTATCTACGCAGAATAATAATTGTAATAAAGTTTTAATATATATTAGCTCTATAGAGTTTTAAATTTATAATTATAAATACGATTAGAGAACATATAAAAATTGTAGACAAAATTTTAACCCCTTGCGTACCATGCAATCAGTAGTGGATATTTTCTACGTATAGATAGAGCCCATTGGGACCTCGTGTGGATATATGGCTTACTTAGGAGTACAGCCAGAGCAACACACACAAGAAACATTATAAAGTAGATTTTTTTTTTACCTGGATCGTATAAAATTATAAAAGTTAAGTTACAAAATGTCTGGGTTACAAATAATTGAAAAAATAGTAACATTACAATTAAAATTACAAATGTTTGTGGAATTGCTGGAAATGTTTCTTCGAACAAAAATCTTTTCCACACGCAGTGCATAAGTACACTGCTGGCCACCGTAAATGCAACACCCTGAAGGAAGCACGCAAATAGCATGAAATTTACAACATGCATTAGCTGAGGTGAGATATGGAAATGAATAGAATTTCAGTGCATACACACATCACGCACGCGTGTGACGCAATCTCAAAGCGCTATTTAAGGCTTGGAGATTTCGACGATTTCAAGTTCGGCAATTGTGATTTTCTTGTGGTTTTTCAAAAAACGATTAGTAATGTCTCGTAGAAAACAGCGATCAGCTTTTGATCAAGTATCCGAGTTCGACAGAGGAAGGATAGTGGCCTACCCAGATTGTGGATTATCTTTAAGGGAAATCGGTAGTCGTGTTGAACGAAACCAAACAACTGTAATGCGGATATGTGACCGTTGGATGCAGGAGGGTACGACGGACCGACGTGGTCGATCGCATCCACCTCAGTGCACCACTTCACGTGAGGACAGGCAAATTGTGCGCATGGCAGTGACGGATCTTCAGTCACATCACGAACCATAGCACAGCACATTGAGTCTGTAACGCATCATTCAGTGTCTGCGCGTAACATTCGACGCCGTTTACAGCAGAATGGTCTGCCCGCAAGACGTCCATTGCTTGGTCTACCCTTGACGCTGAACCACAGACGTCTCCGCCGCCAATGGTGCGATGAAAGAAGGATGTGGATGGCAGAATGGAATGAAGTTGTCTTTACTGACGAGTCACGCATCTGTCTGCAACACCACGATGGTCGGATTCGAGTCTGGAGACACCGTGGAGAGAGGATGCTGAACAGCTGCGTTATGCACCACCACACTGGTCCTGCACCGGGTATTATGGTATGGGGCGGTATTGGATATCACTCTCGCACTCCTCTAGTACGCATTGCCGGTACTTTAAACAGCCAGCGCTACATCTCCGAGGTGTTGGAGCCAGTTGTCCTTCCTTACCTTCAGGGCTTGGCCACAGCCATATTTCAACAGGATAATGCGCGACCACACGTGTCACGCATTGTCCAAAGGTTCTTCGTCAATCACCAGATTGAATTGCTTCCCTGGCCGGCTCGCTCTCCGGATCTTTCGCCGATAGAAAACTGTGTCCATGGTTGCTCAACGATTGACCCAGATTACACCCCCAGCTGCCACACCAGATCAACTTTGGCAACGTGTGGAAGCTGCTTGGTCTGCTGTACCCCAAGAACACATCCAAAGTCTCTTTGAATCAATGCCGAGGCGTGTGGCAGTGGGGATCTCGAACAATGGCGGCTACTTTGGCTACTGATTCTGGCAGGAACCACACTTCACAGAAGTCTATAAATTTAATAATTTGATACTTGGTCAACATGTTACCTACAAAATAAATTTTGTTGTGCTATCTCTTGTCTTCCTTGGTGTTGCATTTACGCTGGCCAGGTGTATATATTGTCAAATTTGTTCATATTCTTCATCACAAATTGATAAATCCGAATCAGTGTCAGTGTCATACCCATCTGTTTCTGGTATATATTCTAATTCAGAATCACTTTCTTTGAAATCCAATAGGCGATACCACATTGACAAGAAAAAGTAAAAGTATAACAACAAAAATAGCTATACAAACATTTAAAAGCAAAACGAATATTTGAAGGAGATTCGATCTCAGCACCTTCGGTTCCGTAAGCTCGGTACCGCTGGACCAAAATGATCACTTCAGTATGGAGGCTGTTACTGGCTTATATAGATCCACCGCCACACACTCCCCTACCAGAGAGTTGGTAGGTGAACGAATGATATCGTTGTTATGATGAGCATGTGACTTGTTGCTGTTGCGTCATTTGGTTCTGACGGCATGTTGGTTGCGTCATTTAAGTCTGACACGGCTTGTTGGTGGCATCATGTGTGTCTGACAGCTTGGTTTCATTTGCGGCGGGTAGATGGCGCCACGACAGCTGCGTGAAGGTTGCGGTTTTCTATGTTCAACGCCAATGTCACCAAAGAAGGAGATTCGATTTCGCTACCTTCGGTTCCGTATGCACGTAACTTACCGCAGGATCAAAATGATCACTTCAGTCTGGAGGGTTTTACTGGCTTAGACAGATACCACCGCCACAGATTAATAAATATTATATTTTTTTAAAAATACTATCCCATAACTGAGATTTTTTTTCACGTTCTGTACACAAATGTAACACCAATATTTCTTACTGCTTCCAGAAAAGCATTTTCTCAAGAACCAACCTCCAAACTCGTTTTAGAACAGTTAATTAATTCCTGTTGTGTTAGGATACATCAATGCCTCCCATTAGATTCAGAGAGAGAGGGAGTCTAATCCTAATACTAGGGCTTGCAGCAGCTAAGCTGTTAGATATAGTCATGTGTAACGTGCTGTCTCTTACTGTACGTGCCGTTTTTTCTGTGCTGTGAAGTTTAAATAAATATTAATGCATTCTAGCTAGACGAGCCAACACTGCTGAATTCTTTTTCAATTCCTACCATAGTTCACAATTTCCCTATATATATTTATTTACATACCTTGTTCAAATTTTCAATCGTTATAAAAATACTTTTTATCCATCCACTCATGTTCAAATACATTAATTTAAACTTCTACTGGATGACTTCTAGTGGAAAAAGCTGTATTAGCACCTAAACTTGATGTTAATTCAGTTTTTTCAAATATTAATTAATTAATTAAATTTAATAAATTATTTATATATTAAGAGACATATTTCATTCAATATTATTCCTCTAGATGGCGGCACCATTCGATAAAACAGGTTTTCTTAAATTTGTGATGAAGATTTAACTTATAACCTGTGAATAATCGTACTCCATTTAGAAGAAAGCTTTCCATTTACACTGGTTTTAAGATAAATTCTTACCTGTTATGTTCACCTTTTATTAAAAATTGTAATTACAAATTCAATATGGTAAAAAAATTTGTAATGTTATATTAAATGACAGTTTGCCACTTAATATTGTGGTTAGGTCATGTGCATATACATATTTATATTAATTGTAATTATTTGATAAAAGATTTACTAAAATCAAATTTGCTTTGTTGACCTTTGTAGGAATTGACTTAAAAAACATTTTTTATATACTAATGGTTCTAGAATTTGAATTTATAGTTCGTACGAGTTATGGCAGTCTGATTAGTAGAGTTATTCATTTCGGCTTATTACTTGTATGTTTATTAAAATAGGCTCCCGAGCACTGAATTTAATTAAGCATCACGTATATTGTTTATGGAGAGAAGTTTCTATAATAAAATATCTGCTCAAGTGTTTTCGCTGTCAGTCAAATAACATCTAACAGGCACTTTGAGATCACAAATTTCTCTAAAATGAATCAATTTATTTATTTATTTAAAGTCTTAGTTAAATAGGAATGAAGGAACGTATTAAAAATAAAAATAATCTATTAATTAAATGTAAGAACAAAAATAAATTATATAAAATTTCATCTCTTAATGATTTTATCAATTTAGAGAAGTGTCTTTAAAATGCAATGTATTGAGCAAGAATCCAATGTATTGTACAATATGTGCTTGGAAAAACTTTCAATTAATAAGGAAAATCTTTCAAAAAGAATTTTCCTGGTGGTTTCATACACATCAGAAAATTAATGCGCATCTCAAGGATAAAAATTAAAGTTTTTTATTAAATTTAATTTTAAAATTTGTTTGACAATTCAAAATTTCTATCTGGTTTGGAAATAATACATTGCAGCAACGTTATCCTCTGCTGACTTGTATAATATGATAATCATGTAGCAGACGATATTATTTTTAACCAGATGAAAAATTAGTGTTTGATTATTCAGTGATATAACAGTGGCATGTAAGATATTAATCAAAGTCGTACACAAATGAATAGTAAAATTATTAATAATATTAATAACTTATATTTTTGTTGGTTATAACGGCAGATAAAATTTTAAAACATTGGTTGCGAATCGTCTTTACTCCAAATGTTGTAATTCTGCACAAGTACAGTTCTAGAGTACGTTTTAATAGCATAATTTATGTTTTTCTCCCTAGGATTTAGTTAAATGTTAATCCAAGACAAATAAGAATTAATTAATTAAAGAGATTGCTGTAAGTTTTTCTGTGTTTTCTTTCAAGCTTCATTTTTTTGCAGATATTTCATTAACAAATAAGATATTTGCATAAATAATCCTCTTATGCATACAAGGTTTTTATTTTACCATGAAGAGAGAATATGCTTTCCTCAAACTTTAATCTTTACCCGGGAATTAAAAAATGCTTAATACTGCAGCTGTAAATCTTTCTAAGAACCACAGCTCTTTCTTTTACTTCAAGGAAAATCTTTCACACAATAAAAAAAACACAGATAATCTTCTTTTTATTGAAAAAAGAGTACTCACACAACTACTGTCTTTCCAATGCTCCTCCAATGTTATAAATTTCTTAGAGCATAAAATTGATCTTAATTAAATAGTCGCATGGTAAAAGATGTTTCCACGCCTTTTTCTAAAAAAAATAATAAATTTATTATCTATCTTAAGCTTGATTAGTATATTCTAAAATAAATTTTTAGTAGAAATTATTTTAATATATGCCGTACCGTGTGGTTGGAGTAAAGCGCAGAAAATGTGATACGATTTACTTTTTTTGATAATAAAACTATTTACAGCTCCATGCAGTAAAATGTGGATTGAGAAACAAATTACAGTTTTGATTTTGCTGCGAATATATTTAGAGATTATGCATTTTAAAATTCGATTGTTTGCGACAAAGCAAGCAGACATTGCATTCAATGCATATCACATTTGCAATAAAAATTCCCCAGTCCAATGGGTGGAAAAGCTGCACTTAGGGTAAGAAAGGAAACATTTTCCAATATATATTTACTCTTAATACCAATAAAAAATTTCGCTTCGAAGTAATTTTAGCAAGCATAATTTTAATAAAATAAATTGATTTGCGGAATTCTTAATTAAAAAAATGTTTTCTGATTAAAAACATTCTTAAGAAGTATACACATTATAATCACTAAAGCGGATATAAAACATTATATCTAATGCTTTTAAAAATATAATCATTAAAACGTACTATGAATGTTCATTTTCAAAGAATAAAGAATATGATGAAATTATGTTATTTTTTTAAAAAAAAGGTATCTTCCATCACAAAAATAAAAGCAACAGGAACTGTTAGAAAAATAACAATAACTTGTATCTAAATTTTTTTTTTAAAATTATTACAGTATTATAATGGAAGGGAATTTATTTGTATCATCAGTTGGCATTCTTATACGTCGTGCCGCCAAAAAATTTTGACTTATGATTATTAGGAAAATTATAAAACTACATACTAACAACTCAAATCTCTTTACTACGAAAACAATATATTTTGCTTTAAGTTGTTGCAATTGTTTTAGTTATGCGTATAATTCAAATTAAATTAACATTAGTGTGACTTTTGGTGTTGCAGATTATATGACAAATAACTTATGTTCAGATTGTAAGACAATAACAACCGAATATGTGCTCCCCACCAACTCACGCACTACAGCTGAACACTCATGTTTGGTCGTAATACTTAATAGTGATCTTTTTATTTTGAAATAAAATGCAAACCGTTTTGATCGATGGCGCGCCCAAAATATTGTGTCGCTTGCCATTGGTTCACCATCCCTTATATATATCAGATGTTAATACGTATTATATGTGCTCATTTAAGTCCCCTGTCACCCCAACAATTTATTAACAGCAAGAGCTATATTCATAAAATTGGGGTCTAGTTATTGTAAAGTTGTCATGCGGTAAACAAAAAAAAACTGCTTACAACAACACATATCGTAAAAATTTGGAGTAACAATTTTATCTCAAAAACAGCACGTTACAAGAAAAATGTCAATTACAAAGATGTTCAGCGTCACCTAATCAGTAAAAGAAAGCACCTTCCGTTAAATAATGGTAAAAATTAAAGGTATAAAATCAGTGTTTATTTGGTTCGAAACTCCCAAAATTGGAATGCGACGCATTGTGGAAGAAAATAGAAAATGTCACACTAGTGACCATCCCTGATACCCTACTTTATGGACGGTTGAGGCATGCTTTCCCGTAATACTCTATATGTAATAACCAGAATATCCCTTTCTGGTTACTGAATAATCCTAGTTGAACATTCGGCATCGAGTTCTCTGGTCGTAAAATGTTTGGGGTGTAATATGTAAAAACTGACTGATTTGTCCGGTATTTTATGAGAGTACTCAGCGGGATTACTATACTTGTCATTACTGAAAGACGTACTCCCGGATATTCTAGATTATTTGCCCTAGATTGTGACCCCTGGAATAAATGGTTCCAGAATGTTCCAATACAACAGTGCCCCACCACACAAAGTATCACGTGTCACACAGTACATTCGAGACACATTTCATCTTCAAGTTTTTGGGTATAATTGTTTGGTTGAAAGACCTACACGGTCACCTGACCTGAGCACATTGCCCTTTTTTCTGTGGGGATACACCAAACAAAAGTGTATGCAATCCCTCCATCCAAACTGCAGGAACTTCGAAACCATCGTATTACGGATGACTGTGTCAGTGTGTCATGTAATATGGTGAAGGAAATTCAGCAGAAAAAGATAACGTATTTTGAGGTGCATTGTTGATTATGACATCATTCTGAGCTTCGCAGACAGATGAGCCTCATTACCGAAAGAGTGCAGTTTTGTTCAACTCGATCAAACACATGTGTGGTTTGTGTTTTTCATTTGAATCATTTTTGTGCGCAAGATGTTTTTGTAATAAATCAAAGTTGTGAACAACTTTGTAGCTGACTTTTTTCATTGATCTCCTAATTTTTGTGAAATAAGTGTGCTAAATCTAAATTTATCCGCTTAGAGGAGGATTAAACAGTTTTTTGTGTTGCGCATAACAACTTTACTATAACTAGACTACACTTGTCGTTCATAGATCATTAGGTCAGAACGGATTTTAGCGGGAACACTGTTAATATATGCCATATCAAATCTTATATTTACCTATATGAACTCAAACATTGAAAGTATATGTTTAAAATTTAAAAAAAAACTTCTTAATAATAAAAAACAGTACGCAGAGATAGAATTTTTATTAGGATTCACCCTTAAAATTATTTCTCTCAATCTTATATTAAATAATATATAATAAGATATATATACATAAGAATAACACACATAGACAAGTAAAAATATATAATCATACTGAATATAATGAATACTGAATATCTAATTCATTTCATTCGCAATTCATGTGTAACTTTTTCAATATGTGAAATGTGACTAAAATAATTACTATAACGCATATTTTTAACTTTGTTTTAAAACACAATCTTTATTACGAATGGTATTTAAGAAATATCTTAAAGCAAAAATTAAATTAATTACCTGTCTGTAATTCGGACTTTTTAAATTAAAATCGACTCTAGTAAGAAGATGCAAATATTCATAAAATTTTCTAATAAACCTATATTAAAATACTCACTGAAAAAAGTAGAGAAAAGCGATAAACGAATCTAAAAACGAAAAGGCGATGAATATCTTAAAGCCGACGTGATTTAAAAAAAATATAAGACTTCTAAGAATCCTTCACATTTAATAAAGGAAAAATATTCTTTCAAACACAATAATTTTATTGCTGGCCTTAGAGAAATATTTTTATGTAGTAAATTATTTTTCGAATATTTTACTTATTATATTCTTCTAAAAATATTTAACTAAAATAAAAATTCAATTTCCCCTGACACGTCAAAGTTTTATTTTATTTTATTTTTGATGCAGTAGTTGTGCAATTGATCTGCATTTGCATTAAAAACACGAATTTCGTACAGTATATCTTAAATTTTGCATGAAAGAAAAAAGCACAGCAAAAAACTTGTGCAATTATAATTTTAGTCAGGAAAGTCATAATAAAAATCTCATTGTTTTAGCGGTGATTTTAGTTTATTGGTGCTTAAGTGATTTTAGTTCAGAACTTTAGACTTTTTCCAAAATAGTAAAGAGAATAATTTTCTTTAAACATATATAAGTGCTATTTCCAAACGTTTATTGCAAATCTTTAAGGAACTAAAGAGCTTCAAAGATAAAAAGATGTTTATTTTTCTCAACGGACTCGTGTAATGATTTGATCTAAATAATAGGGGGCATAAATGCGGTCATCATTGCACAAACTCATCGAAAACATTAAAATTTAATCTAAAGCCTATTCTGAAGAAAGAGTTATAAAACTTAGCCAAAGACAGAAGCCCTGCAATCGAAACAATGCATCAGAAATATGCATTTCCGATTAAAGAATGGCGTGTGATTTGCCAAATTATTTATTAACACTAGAACGTGCGGGATTTTGATTACCCCTAAATGTCCACCGGTGTCGTTTCGACACACCTTGGATATAAAATACATAAAATAATTGTAATAACTAAATAATTGCAGGACTATTGTTCAGTAAGTTTTATAGTTTTAAGAATTTCTATTCATGCATTTCCTAATATGCTCTAATAAGCTACTGTCAATAAAAAAGCCTAAGCTCTTAACAAATTCATTGACATTATGTTTGCGACGGCTCTATCCGCTATTTTCCACTAACAGTTCTCTAGGGATATATTTGGTCCTTAAAAAGTATTTTATTAGAAAGCTTCCTCCAAAGAAAAGAAAGTGAACATGCAAATTATGACTACCAAATAATGTTTAGGCTTTCAGGTTAGAGGGGAGAGAGGTAAGATAGACAGCTTGCGGATAAGTGATAAATCAAATTGAATGCGAGACGTGGATATTTAGTAATTGATAACTGTGTTGCTTTAAGTAACGACCTGTCACTTGAGATTGACTCTAGATTAGATAGCTAAGAAGTCACTCAATTAAATTAGTGTACTAAAGTAATTAAAGTCTTCTCATATCTCACATACCTCGTTATTTGCCCTCATATTTATTAATTGTGTGCATCTCTTAACTTTGATCGGTCGAACTTGTGTTGTGGTTTGTGCTGTAAATAAAGTGATTTAGAGAAGAGCGCTAGTCTTCCTTCCCTTTCTTCTACAACTGTAGGCACGCTGGCAAGACTTTTACACGTTTCACAAAGCTTGTTGAATCACTGCTTTGTCGCACAATATTTTCGATCGTAAATTTACCAGGAACATTACCACTATTCTGTGCCATTTCTAGCGACATATATAAGATTCAATGGGATGTTATCAATTCCATCTACACTTTCTTCAGAATATTCGTAGTCCTTTTCACGCAATCTTATGTCTTCATCGGGATCTAAATTAGAACATGACAGCTCACCATTATGCGATTCATTCTCAGAAAGCTATCTCAGCAAATAATCTATTTCATCAGGGCTTAGATATTTTCAACTAGTCATTTTTTCAGGATATCTGCTCTGCATAAGGTTCCAAAATAGAATTATTATTTTTTAGAGCAGATAAGCAAGTGCTATGTAAAGCTACAGGCACAACGATTTTTAGTATAACTGAATCATTTCCACTGTGACCTAAAAACAATGTAATCAAGATCAAATAAATGTAAGGTATTGCTTCCGGAAATTTGTTTAATTGATAGTATCTGCTTAGTGAACTATCTTTTGCTAAACAACAGCTATTTTTATGATAAATTGCCTTGGTGTTGAAACGCTCTAGGTATATTTAGTTGTAAAACCTCTCCTAATTATGTAGCTTAGAACCACACAAAATTTTCTGTGTAATCATTGTGAAAAATGACTGAAAGTCACGAATAATTTTGAAATTCCCTACAAAATTGTGGAAAGGAGAACAAATTAAACAGGCTCCCGTATTCAAACAACACCGATGGACATTCTAGTGTTAATTGAATTAAATCTTTATTTTTACTTAATCTTTCTCGCACAATTTCAATCAGAAATAGCTAGGAATACTTTTTTCTTACGATGTAAGTGAGCCTACTTATTAGAACAAGCATAAAGTCGCAGTGTGAATGGAATTTTATATAAGTGAGGATAAATATTCACAATTACATTTTTGATGAACATTTACTTTTAAAGTATCAAAATATTTAGTAGGTGTATATTTTTAAAGAATTTATTTTTATTTCCCACCTTTGATCTATATACAATTGAAAATATTATAAACCTAATAGGGACGATAAACAACAAAAAATTTAAATAACTGTGAAGCATCTTTCGTCAAGGATAACAATGCTTGTTTCTTTTCAACTACTACACATGAAGTGATTTTATCATGTATTTAAAATTAACTTAATTTTCAACATCAATATCCAGTTTGAAAGCATTAATTTGTTTAACTAGTAGCAAAATGTAGCTGATATCATAAAACTCAAAGGATTAAATAAAACTTTGTATGATCTTAGGATAAATTTTCTTAATGGTATCTCCAAATATTGGCCTTTATTTTACTTCTACAAGCTTTCTTCCCCTCGCTTGATAACTTTTTTTTCCTTTCATATTTCTTTCCCATCAAACGAGCAATGATCATGTTCCTAAATGTTATTTTTCTAAGCTAGTGACTCAAGGTTACATATGAAGAATCGCGTTAGTTCTATTTTTTTCTCCCTTTATTATCAGCGATTTTTCTTCTCTTAGATGTCCAGGAGAACGCCCAGAGCTATTGCGTAAATGTTCTGGATAAAAAATGTTTCTTAACAGCAGTTATTAAATGTTCCCATTTTGTGCCTTTCTAAAATAAACAAAAATAGCATTTTTTTTTCTAGAAAAACTTCTTTTTTTCCTTTTTAAAAAAAGGGATAAATGCAGAAATACTCATTTACCCCTTCAAGACCAGCGAAAGGAGAAAGAAGGGTTTCCATAGGCCCACGCGTTCCGAGAGTTTACGCACGCACGGGACGGGTAAACTTCCCCTACTAAGCCTAATTCCACTTAAAAATTTATGTAAAATCTTAAATGCACTCAAATAAGCTAAAATTTTTATTATACTATAAAGATAATATCCGATATACAGTACACACATTTTCGCTTTTTTAAAAAAATAAACAATATAGCGAATTTTAAAAAAAATGTTGTATTTTAATAAAAAAAAAAAGTACTCTCTTTACATTTTCGCCATGATTAAAATAAATTACACGCAAACTTATAAAATACTATCTGGCAGACATCAAATGGTATAAATTTACTCTCACATAAACTTCATGCGGTTCTAACTCATAAAATCTTTTAAATAACAGCTAATGTGAATCGCTTTTAATTTTTAATTAATCCTTATAATGCTTGTTGCTTTCTTAGTATTAGTTTAGTATTATGTTTTCTGTTCTTATGGGTAACAATTCTAAATGTGATAGCAACGAAAGAGAATCGTTTGTTCTTACTAAATTAAAAATGATCACATTAAAAAGAAAGATTATATTTATATATATATATTATAGTATATATATATATATATATATATATAATATATATATAATAATATATCGTTAAAAATGAATCATTGCTTTGTTCTATGAAGATCTGCTTTTATAAATGTCTTTTGAGTATTAAAACTATTGATGTAAATTTGAAACACAAATAAAATAAACACTGAAACTATTGTAATGAATGTCTGAGGCCCAATATATATAAAATCTAAATAGGTTTTCCTTTATTTTTCTAGCTTAATCAAAATATAACCAGAAATCCCAGAGCGCGTAAATCAAAAAATCCTTTAATAACAATTCTCTCGAAAATTCTGAGCATGCGCATTTGCTTACATTCATAGATATGCCGGTTCTAATTTTTAGAAACCTCGGAGCCCCGGAAGCACATGGTGAAACTCAAAGTTTTGTTAAACATTATTTGAAAGAAAAAAAGCTTAACCGTGCCAACTAGTGCTTTGTAAAAATAATAGAAAAACGTTTCAAACCCTGATCACATCGGTGGGCCTCAGAAAGGAGAAAGAGTGTCACGTATATAT
>BMAO01029608.1:0-94847 GCA_019973975.1 Trichonephila clavata | reverse complement strand
CACCTGTATGGTTCTCAAAGCTGTGGCTAACGAAAAGCACAAGAAACAATTGCCTTGCCATGATGAATTTCATGGGCCTCGATATGATACTGCAAAACACGTGGCGTTACGTATAACAACACAAAGACATAATTGAGTGTATAGAAGCTGCAGAGAATCGATCAATATCTACACAGGGAATATATATTCTTGATGACATTGGAAAGGTTACTTCATATAAGGAAAAAAAAAGAAAATAATAGGAAGACAATATTACTAACGACAGCGTCATAGGCGAGAAGGTAGAAATATAATAAATAAATACTAATGCGTGCGTGTGGTGTTATAAAATAATAATAGTATTCTGGAGTCCTAGAATTGGCTTTTCCTGGATTTATTGGTAATAATTACTTTCAACAATAAACTTACCAATCTTTAAAAATTAAACCATTACATTAATTACACTGAAACTAAAGAGAATTATAATATTCAAGATAAAAATCCTAGTAAACAACGGCACTTGGTACTCCAAAGCCAAGAATTACGAGTAAATATCAGCACCTCTAGTTATGCTGAAGCCAAGTTCAAGATTCCAACTGAGACAGAATCCGTTACATATGGTTTCTATCGAGGTAGACCACGTGGTGTCTGAGGGTGGTGTCAACCATGCTCCCCCCACTCAGACCACCCGGTCCATAATACACAACAGGAAGTGTTTCCGCCAACCTCTCTCGGTATGAAGATACCAGGATCACAAATGACCCAAAAGATAGAATTTAACAAAAGCCGTTGAACATTTGAGAATTTTGAGAGAAGAACTGACATCCACAGTGATGCAAAACAAGATGAATCAGAAAGTTAAGACAAAAAGACAACGAAAAATTTCCTCTTATGGATTCTGAATGTTACGACATGCTTTTTATTGTGACGAAAAGGATCTATATTTGAAACATATTACGGAACAATCCTATATAGCAGTAGAGGAAAAACTTTATTAAGCTACTTTTCTAGATATATGTAAGCGGTGACTAGAAAAGTTAATCGATAATGGTTTATTTTTAGAAATTTTAAGAACCTTCAAGAGGTTCTAAATTTAGAAGGATAGGGTAAATGCGATGTGGGTTCAACGATAAGGCATTTTTACTGATTGGAATATCGAAGCTCTTGTGCCTTTTGTGAAAATAAATGTTTACTTGAGAGAAATCTTTCACTTCATGTTTTACTTGTAATAGACAACTCTACCGGAAATGTCCATGCCTACAAAATGAATTACTTCAAAAATAACATCAACCAAAATCTTGTTTCGGCCTCCAAATATTACTTCGATTGTTCCGCCTGTAGACCTATCTGTTATTTCTAATTTTAAGAAGATATTATCTGAAGAACTCTTGAAATGTTGTTTTGAGGGGGCTTAAGGAGATAATTCTCTTTCAGAGTTTTTAAAATGTCACTTACTCAGCACTGTTTACTTCAAGATGGTTGAAAATCCAAGAAAAGGGGCTATTAAGACAACTTTTGATCCTGCTTGGAAGAAGTTGCATTTTAAAATTTCTTCCAGGGATCATTTAATGCTATTTTGTAATTGTTCTTAATTCTTCTTCTTCAAGTCATTTTATATTTTACATTTAGTTTAATTATAGATTATTTTATAATATACATTTTTATTTAATTTCTTTGCAAGTTCTCTTATATTCCTTCATTTTTTTCACTACATTTCACATACTTAGTTTTATTATTTCCTGTAGCTCTTGCTTTGGTTGTTTTTGGTGCACATATACACATATTAGGCAAGAGGAATGGAAAGAATTTTTTCATCCGTTATGGAAGGAAAATTTCGTTTGTTTTTCCAGTAGCTTATAACACCTACTTTTACTGACAAATGTTCAAGGTACAGATATAATTAGTTCATCAATTAGATGATATCAACTTCCCCATTACGAAAATTAGAATTTCATTATCGGAGCATTAGTCTTCACAAATCTAATGATAATGATGCATGATTTTGTCATTGCAAGAGCATAACATTATTTAAAATTAATTCCGATAAGAGAAAACTTTTAATAAATGTATATGGACATCGTACACTAAGTACGTACTCTAATAAGTTCTTGAAGTCTAGGGTAAATTCATTTGTTTTTTGCTCAATATATGTATAGAATATTATATATATATTATACACTTACGTAACTTTATACTTATATTTCTCTATATTTTAGTCCTAAGGTTTTTAGCTATCTTGCTCTGCTTCTTTTGCACATGAAAAAGTATAGAAGTAAATCTCCTCAGATTTTCTCACAGAATCTTTGTCAATACGTTTAAAATATTTTTAGCCTTCGAAAAGATTCTTTACCTTACTATTACTTAACCCATTAAGATAATATTATAGATTTAACAATGCATTAAATTTTGGTATTTTTAAAGTGACATGGTACGATTTACGCAAAAATTTTTAATGCTTAGGTATTTTTAAATTTTTTTGACAGCCATCTAAGAGTGTATATTATGTAAAATAAATTTGTGCTAAAAATTTCATAAAATTTAGCCATTTAATTTTTTACGGAAAAAAACTAAAAATATGTGAAGCGATTTTAAAATGCTACTCCTCTTACAAAAATTTTCGTACCCGCATGAAATTTGATTTACAAGTACATTAAACTATGTATAACAAAAGTTAGTATGGGTTTCCGATAACCTGATTGGTATGTGTAAAATACTTCTTTTTATGAATGCTTATTAAAAATTCCTTAAACTTATATACATTCTGAATTCAATTATTTTTAAAAAAAAGTATTGCTTTGATTCAAAAATGCATAACAACTTTGGTTACATATACTGTAAGCAATAGGTAAAAAAAAATCAAAGCATCAGGAACATTAGAAAAAAAGGCCTTGGCATTTTAAATGAAGACAAACTAGTTATTTTATCTTTCTGAGACAAGTAAGTTTAAATTTTTGATTTGCCATAGGAATGTGAATAAAAACGAAAGTAAAAGCTATCATAATTCTGCGTTTCTTAAGT
Organism: Trichonephila clavata; assembly: GCA_019973975.1. Classification (NCBI taxonomy): domain Eukaryota; kingdom Metazoa; phylum Arthropoda; class Arachnida; order Araneae; family Nephilidae; genus Trichonephila; species Trichonephila clavata. Next base: position 91,850 of record BMAO01029608.1, on the reverse strand, counting down.
TAGGAACTTTCAAATTTTGCGACGTTATAGAAAATAATATAAAGAATAATTTAGGCAAAAAAAATTAGATTTGAATTTTTTGACTGATTTTTGTCAATAGAATCGGATTGTGTCCTCTTAAATACGCACCTGCAGACATTAAAAAATTCCGTCATTTCCGTATTATATATATATATAAATTTTCAAGCGTTAATAAAATATTTCCATACATCCATTTAAGTTTAAATATATTTGTTTTAAATTTGTAGTGGATAACATTTGATGTTAATACAGCTTTTTCAAATATTAGTTAATTGATTAAATAAAAAAATGAAAAAATTAACAAAAAGATATCAATTATTGGCATGGCCAAGTAATTTTAGCGCGTTTTTCACATGTTGTATTTTACAATAATGCAAGCAATGAACTTTTTACTAACAGAAAGTAGTGTGTACTGTACTAAAAAAAAATTTAAAATGATTAAATTTAAATATGAATCGGCTCATCTAGGGCACAAATGCAACCAAATGCTGAAAACCCGAGGTCAATTGGTTGCTTATTGGCTGAGAAAAAGGTACGACAAAATATGGAACGAAGACGAAGACGAAATTTGCGTCCTAATGGCGCTTTTGTTCCACTACGTGAAAAACCACTAAAAATAGTCAAACAGCATATATAGAAAGAAAAATCGTGTTTTGTGTACCTGTAGTGCAATGGATAGATGTGTTGGACTTGTAATCCAAATGTCGGGGGTTTGAGTCGCACCTGGAATGACATAATTTCTGAGTATGGGTTTTTTTTAATGTACTATTTTATTAGAATAGTTAAATTTAATTCATGAATAAATAATAACAAACAAAAAATAGCACACCATATATAGAAAGAAAAATAGAAAATTGCAAGGCAAATCTCTTCCTATATTTTGTGACTCAATATTGTGATTCTGTTGTATGTATATACATATTTATATTAATTGTAATTAATAAAAAGTAACTAAAATAACAAATTTCTTTGTTGACCTAAGAAGAAATTGACTTAATTTTTTTTTATATTTATACCTTTTACTTATGTTAATAAATCTTGGAATAATATTCGACACCATTGGTCGAAGTATTTCCTCAATATTCTTTAGATTTGATAGATACTTTGATTTTACTTTTGTTAAAGAGGGAGATGTGTGTTGCCTCACATAAACAAGTTGTAGAAAAAAGTAAGAAATACTGTATTGTGTGTGTAGCTTCAGCAACTGTTGCAAATTCTTTTGCAGAATCTAGCTTAATTTATTCTAAGGACTTCACATTGAAATCAATTTATAATTCCAAATCTGTTGATAACTAAACAAGTTCTTGCGATTTTAGTGGCAAACGAGGAATATTTCCAAAAGCAATTTCAAATTGTTTTACAATCTACATAAATTATTCCGCAATTACATTTATAAGGAAATATTTCTTAAGTTTTTCTCAAGACGCCGAAGATGTTCATTTATTGCTTTTAGTAACTCGAACCTCCTACAAGAAGGCTCTTTGCAGAACTAACAACAATATGTGCAAAATAAATGGTTTTATATATTATAATTTAAGTCAAACAAATCTTCGTTGTATGTATTTTCTTATCTTTATAACATTTCAGATATAACATGTTTAAATGTATGTTGAGGATGAACATTCGATTAAATTCCTTTTTAACCATATGTACAGACGCTGAGAATGCTATTTTCAATCTCTTTAATTTCTTCACTACACTTTTAGGGAAATATGGAGATCTATATTCTTTTACGGGACATCAGTCTTTATATTATTTCACTGAACAGCTTAAACTACATGAATGGAGCCAGTGCGTCCCTAACTGGTTGATAATAAAGACCGTGCATTCTGATTTAAGTTACTCACTTAAGGCTACGAAGTACTCCAACAATTTCAAAAATTTCGATTATTTACTTATTTTATTTATTTATTTATTTGGCCCATATCATTGGGAAGCTTGCTACCAAATTTCAGATATGATAACAAATTAGTTTTCTGAGCTCAGGTTTTGGTATCGGTATCATTTTAAAACAATTTTAAGTATTCTTGTTACTTACAAATAAAATATATTTTATTAAAAATTCTGACTATTTTAAGGAAATCAGTCCGTATAGTTATGTATTAAGCAAATAAATATTACATTATCTATACAACATAATTTAATCCTCAAACTTTGTACATTAATTTCCTTTGAAATCATTTTGAATTATAGTTGCCATATCCTACATAAATGGATTCTAATTCAAACTAAATGTCCTTAATTCGGACTCTGAAGGACTTATTTTATTCTAATTCATAATATGTCTAGAATGATAAAAATTCCTTATGAACATATTTTGCTTAAAAATTTACCAGTTTTACGTTTCAAGAATAATCCTCAGATTCTACACCACTCGTTGCCACAAATAAATATTAAAATATGGCGTTAATAATTTGAAATTTTTAATAACTTAAATTCAGTTTTTTTTTTAAATTAATGATTTTTTATATTTAATACTCTAGGTGTGTATTCCAAGAATATGAATATGGCATTAAATCAACTCTATGATTTCCTTTTTAATCCAGGTAAGGCAAAGAGTTTAATATACATGTATAACCCATAGATAAATAGAGATAGTGATATAATCCTAAGTATAACCAGTCAAGAGAATAAGAAAAGTTAGCCGCAGTAACACAATAGCAAACTCTTAGCCTTAGAAACCAAGATTACAGGATTAAGCAAAGTATTCAACCTTCACCTGCATTCTGCCTATCCACTGGGGCATAGGGAAAGGAAGAAATATTATAGAAAAGTAGCTATTACTAAATAAAATTCACAATACTATTAATATAACGATGCAATTTAGTAGATTCCGAGTACTTACTAGTGTAGAGTTAAGATCAATGCAATAAAACTAGAGGATAAAACTTACTTTGTGTGAGCACAGCATTATGTTATGTTTCCAGCCAAAAATTAAGGTGCAATTAGCAGTACCGCATAGAAATAAAGTCAGTAAATTGTGATAAAATAATAGTAAGTCTATACATGTAGATTTAAAAAACTTAAAATTGGATAAAAAAATATAATGAAAAATAAAAGGACTTCCTAAACGTACAGAATGATCCTAAAATAAAATAAAGTATTATTAATACTTCGAAACATGTTGCGCCATCTTTTAAGAAACTTTAAAACTAATTTGAAAAAAAAATTAAATAAATAATTTAATGCAAAAATAATTATATTTTGTCATTTCACTTACCACTGTACAGCATCAGACCATGTTTCCCTAGAGATAGAAAGAAGTATAACAGTACCGCATAAAAATAATAAAATATGATAAAATAACATTAAGTCTATATATATATACATTTAAAAACCCTATAATGTTGATATATAATTAATAAAAACTTTTAGAAAATAAAAAGACCCACAAACCTACACAATGATTTTCAATTAAAATATAGATTTCTAATTTATTCAAAACATAGGGCGCGATCTTTCTCTTAACTGTATAACTAATTTATATTAAAAAAACAACTTATTATTATTATTGCATATTCTCATTTCACTAAAAGAACTATTAGAAATATAATAGTAAAGAAAATTAGCAGGGTATAAATGTTCTACACAATGACTAATAAAGTTTTTGAAATTTAAAAATGTGTTAGATTTATCTCTAACTAATACATTATTACGATAAATATTGTTAAAAATAATATTTCTACGTATAGAAATTGATAAATTAGAGTTCCAATATGGCACTTTAAAAATGTTAAAACTAAAACCATCTCTTTTATCATTAATATTACTCTATGCAATTTTTTAACCTTAATATACAATTATACACATCTAAGTAATTCGCTTTAAATGTATTATTATTAATTTTAAGTAGGTTTAAGCAATCAGGATAAAAATTAATATTGTGGTTAAAACTATTATTTTTACCAAAAACAATTAGATAATCTATATATCTAAAAATGTAATAATCATTATTAAAAAATAATAATAATCTTAAAAATGGAAATATAAATTAGCCAAACTATTGCCAGCAGACCCACCTTGAGGCAAACTTTTAGTTTGCTTATACAATAGACCATTAAAATTAATGTAATTTTCTTTTAAGACTAAATCTATGAGAGTTTTAAATATGCAGAAATTAAAAGTAAGATTATAATTACTGTGATTTTTTAAATTACCTTAATAATATCGTTGATATCAATGGAATTGAAAAGATCTTCAAAATGCCATTACCCAATTTTCTATATATAACAATAACTCTATTATTAATTTATTTATGTGTCAAGTCCAATCTTTGAAAAGTTTCATTGTTTTAAAGGGTTCAATAAGCATTTTATTATAAAAAATATTTACAAATTATAGCATAATAGCCAGGCATTTTGTCAATATAAACAATAATAAAATTCTTTTGTAATTCATTAATCATCTTTTTTACATCTTTAAAAGTAACTTCAGAGTCAGATTTGTAATTAAATTTCATCAAGTATCTTAGAATATTGTGCTTAAACTCATCAAATGCATCTATACGCTAACCATATTTAACTACAGATTTTGTGACAAAATTATTAATATCAGTATTAATTTCTTTTTTTAGCATAATATTGTGATTAAAAATTGTAAATCTAAAACTAGTGCCCTTACTCATATCTTTAAAAATTTTGTTCCTGATTATATTTAAGGTATCTCTCCAACTACCCTAAAATTAAGAATTTTGCCGAAAATTGACAATTTTTTATGATTTTATTTTATAGTTCATTTTATTAACTTTATAAAAATACCAAGTTTATTATTTTCCATTCACTATAACAAAAACTACAAGTGTTTTAGTAAAACAGATGCCATTATTTCAAAACGCGCTTTATTCGAAATGTGTTTTTTTTAAATACTCAAACAGTGCAGCGATTTCTGAAAAAGTATTAAAAATAATTAACTGAATTTTTTGCGTACGTTCTGTGTTACAGAAGAAGTGTTTTAACCTTCAGATTTATCAATTACTGTCTTGTTACAAAACTTACCACACCCTATGTGAATATAACTCACTTTTTTTTTAGCAATTTCATGTAATAACAAAGATAAAGTACTCTACTTTTTGTAAAATTAAAATATCTCTTATTCTGAAGGTCATTCCAAAAATGAATAACATAGCAACACGTCGGAATTTTAAAAAACTCAAAATATGTTCATAAATTTTTGGTACTGAAGTGGCCGCGTTTATGTTATTTTTTGTCAATTTTTACAAATTTTTTTTCTATTTTAGTGATAATAATTACTTTTTCTATTCCTAATTCTAGCATATTTTTCTTAAAATGTAGTAAACAAATCTAAAAAAAAAAAAAATATCCCCATATCTCCGTTTTTAAAAAAAAAAAGGTTTTCGCAAGTATTCGGATACTTTAAATTGACTGCAGTTACATACATATGATAACCATCAATAAAATCATGATGGTCTTTACATTTACTATCATCTATGTGAAGAGAATTTGAAATATTATTGTAATTAAAGATAAATCTTTCCATCATTTTACTATATTTAAGCGCTTTTTTAACAACTGTATTCCTAACAGGAAAAAGTGGCATATGTATATTAGAAAAATTAACTTTATCAAAAGTTTTATTCATGAATAATAAAGTGCAGTAACCTGTATTAAGTTCTTTATTTTATCAATATTTATATTGATTTTACTATCTAAAAATTATTAACATATTTGATGATGTGTACTGCATGAAGCACCTTTAACCACCTGGGAGCACATTCAGGTTCAATATTTAAGATTCCATTTAACAATACAATTTCCTTTTTATTAAAACCGAATATGAATTATCCAATCTTCTTGATATAAAGTTTACTTCAAAATTATCTCAATAATAGCTTTACTATTATCAATATATATATATAGCTCATCATTCATTATGCTTACGAAACGTCTTGTGATTTTTGATATTATTCGGGAATCAACTCGGAATGCACTCGAGGACAATACAATTAAACTCCCCCCCCCATACAATAACAGTGTATTGAATTCAATAATATTATACATTGACGCTAAAGTTTCAATACGACTTTAACATCTTAAGGGCCACCGACGTATATAAACGTTTCGCTAAACCAAAGTGATTATTGCCCTGGTCATATATATACGTCTTTCCAAAGTACTATATTTTCTGTGCACTGCTCATCATAAAATCATTCCGAAGGCTTTCGCATGCAATAAAAGGACTTTGACAGTATATATGTTCAGAGGATTTTGTAATTTATTCCTTTTCTCTCCCTCCCCCCCCACCCTCCTAATGCATCACATAAGCTCACCCACGTGAAAAACTGTGACCTTCGAGACGGAATCACGTAACTTTAAATATGCAGTGAATGGATTAAATGCAAATCGTGAAAATCATCCAGATAAATAATAATTTTTGGTTATAATTTTATATATTACAAGCCCATGGGGTTGGTAATTATTAAACTTTTTCTTAACTTAGGGTTGTTAAACTAATTATAAAACATATTGTACATTACTGATACATTTATAAATTTATTATATCAGTGTAAATCTGTATTTTTTTTTTTTTTATTATGTAAGAATGTATTTGTTTGTTTTCCTTCCATAAATTAAATTTTTTTTTAAATAATACGTTGTTTTCGACTTTTCAATTTGCTTGCGCCCCCCTTGTAGAGTTATCACGCCCATCTAGGGGGCACGCCCTACAGTTTGAGAAACGTTGGTCAAAAGACTCAAATTCTTCAATGTCTTGCTGATGTGTTTCTATAAGCTCATCAATTGTCAGCTCCTGATTGTGGGAATTCAAAAGTTCCAGAATGTTACCACTATCCACTTCTAAATTTATTTGCCTGGCAAGATTGACAATTTCTTCAATCAAATTAATAATTTTATCAGGCTCTGGCACTAATTCTGCCAGAATATCTGAAGTTAAAAAAAAAATTGAAGAAATTTGAAAACCGCATAACTCCAAATTCACTTAAGTCAGAGTAGAGTAAACCGACTTATTACTATATATTTAATGGTTATTTTTAGAGTACTTTTGTGATCAAGGTAAGGTTTTCAATGCATCTTGTATGTTACGAAATTATTTTCTAACGCTCATATTTATAAATTATTTTAATAGACTTCGAAAAGATTGCAACATCTCCAAACATGAATATTGCAATTCCAATAATCATTGCATATTTTGGGTTCGTTTTATGGATTGGTCCTGCTTATATGAAAAATCGTAAACCTTATACTCTGAGAACGACATTAATTTTATACAACTTTCTGCAAGCATTTTTGAGTGGTTATGTTTTTTATGAAGTAAGTCTAAGTAATATTTTATTTTTATTTAAATACAAATGCATTATTATTTTATTATCAAATACTTTCATTAGTTTTTTCAAAGTATATTATATACTGTACGTTTTGAAATTATTGGTAAAAAGTATTTAAAAAGTGAATAAATAAATTTAATTATGATACTTAAATTAGGTGTATGAAAATAAATAATTGTCTTATGAAAACTATTGCCATAAATAATATACTTGTAGAAAAAATATTAATGTATTTTTTTGGAAATGTTTTTAAATCAATATCTAATTTCAGCCTTTCTTTATCTCGAACTTTAATGACAACAAAGAAAATAATATATTTGCCTGAAAAAACAAACATACAATTCCAAATATTTAGAATAGATGATACATGCAGCTCACAGTTCATGTAATAATTTTGATCTATCTTTGTCAATTACAGAATAATTAACAATAGATTACCCAAGGTTGTCATTTTGACAGGTTTTTAATTTCAATCAGAAAAACAATTATGTATATAATGAAGTAATTTCTTAGAATTTTTTAGAATACATCTTTTTTCCAAGTGAAATAAATTTTTTCCTTGTTAATATTTACTAATAACTTGTTATATGACTGTAAATAATATAAAAAATAATAAAAGTTAATTTTAAACAAATGTCTTTACACATTAGTTATTCTTTCACAATGCAGTCATTTTGACTGCTTTTGGGCGATATAGGTATGTACTAAGTTTCAGTCTTTCTAGTGTTAATACACTTATAAAGTATTTTAAATACATTTCTTCTTTGGTTTATTAAATTCTACACCAGGCGTCGGCAATCTACTGTACGGTGTGCAATTCTGAGTAGCACTGTACTCATTTTCTCCTTTTCATACAAGCAATCGAGTGAAAATACAAGTATCAAATATCATTTCAGTCGAAAGAAATTTTGTCAAATTTTATGATTACATCTAAATTTTAAAAGAAAAAAATTAAATTTAATGGTAATTAGGTGCCACGAAAAGATGAGAAGCATGTTGCAATATACAGGGGGATATCACCCTCTGCACACATTTAGCGGGTCCTCTTTTCTTGTCCTTTTCGTCTACATTTCTTACATCTTCTATAGTTGGAAACTAGCTTTGGCATATGATTTCCCTTACCGGCTAAGCGCACATCATTCGGAACAACACACTTATTTCCTTGGAAGCTAGCAGGACGTCCTTTCCTTTTTCTTGAAGAATAATATCCGTCTATTAGCTGGCGAGCTAATGCTATACTAATGTTAGCTGGTCTAATTTTCTGTTTCTTTTGTTCCCTTGTCACAGTACGAAACTATTCATGATGGCAAGATCAATAAGAAAATAAAAGATACGCACGCGATGCCACCATTTTACAAATCAGCTTAATTGGTGTATTTCTTTCCTTTAATTGAAGCAATCAATCCCTACCATGACATCGTTATATACTGCGACAGCTTTTAACAAGATACTTCTTCTTTAGTACCATCGTTTTTAATCCGATTTAAAGATGTCATAATCGCTGGATTATGTGCAGTAGCACAAAAGTGGAGCGGAATTAATATTCCCATCGTTATAATAGTGAGGCCTATATATTATTATGGATTTTGCATTTCATAAAGATGTATTTTGTAAGATCATGCAGATAGGAAGTAATCTCTCTTACCCAAGGCTCATAAAAGGGTTAAAAAGCAATAAAATAACAGCATGTGATACATTTAAACACATATATCTAATGGATGAGATCTAACTTAACTTTCTATAAATATTTTCTAAATTTTAAAAAAAATATAGTTACATTTATTTATTTAAAGTAAAAAGGATAAAATTTCTTATTTATCAGTGAATCAATTAAACACTTATAGTTGAACTTTTGAGTCTAAGATGGAGTCTTTTATACATACAAAAATGAGTATATATAAAAATAACTATCCAATAAAATCTTATTTTATAGTTTAATTTTCATCCAAATCACCTAAGCATTTGTTAATTTTTATTTGATATTACAGAAAAAACTATTTATAAAACAACAAATCTCATTTTTCGGTTTTTGGAATTAAATGTAATACTTCATGTTCCAATAACTTTATTTTATATATGTATAATAACAAGTATTATCAGTATTATGCTTATTAATATACCTAATTAATAAGAGCTATAAGTAAAACATTTTTTTAGCAGTGTTCTATGATATATGAATATTTCATTATTTTTAACAGTTTCTTTCTTTTGTGACTACCAATTGGCATATGCGATGCATGATAAAGAATAACCCAAATCTAAAATATCTGCTACAGGTAAATATACATTCATACATTAATAAAAATAAGTTGCATCCATTTCCAAATTTTCCAAAGATTCTGGAATTAATTTTTCCAATAATAAGTCAAGAATATCCATTTCCTTCGTTAAAAAGTAATTATTTTTCAAAGTTATAGTTACGTTTTGTTTTTGCTCAACCCAACAGATAATGCAATATATGTTACTTTTACATTTTTATTGATAAATTATGGTTTACTCATTACCATAAAAAATTGCGTTGTTAGGATAAACTGAAACTTTACATGTGTAAGTACAACGTTCACTGAAGTAAGTGATTACCAAATCAAAGCAAAATGATTATTTATTGTAGAAATGTTGCTATATGTGTTTTGGCATTCAGAGATATAACCCCGTATTGTTGCTTGCCCCAGTTGCTGACAACACGTCTCTAAACCAACTAAATTCGTAGGTTGTCTAACTTGCGGTCCTAAATGATCCCAGATATGCTCAAACAATGGAAATTCTGACGATCGACCTGGATAGGGATGGGTGGAAAGGGAAGGAATCCTGTGAAATCTTTGCTGGTTCGGAGCAAGTATTGTCCTGTTGAAAAAGGCTTCTAGGAAACCTGCAATTAGTGGCAAAATGCGTAGCCACGAACATACCTCTGGGCTGTCATGGTACCATAAAGAATCTTGTTTCGTATGTGATGACACCAGTTGTGGAACGGTGTGTCGCTATATATCGAAATCAAGATTGAAACTTTCACTACGTGGTCTCCACACAGGTATACGATTATCATAACTTCCCAAAGCAAATCTGGATTCATCGATGGAGACCGATTCCATACGGTGTCAGTCCAATCACTTCGATGGCGACGCCTTTCCAAACGGAGGCTACGGTAAAGGGGAAGTAAAGGTGGTACGCTTATTGGGCGCCTCGATAGCAAATCTCCTTCAGCCAGGCACAATCTGATTTTAACAACTGACACAGAGGCCCGTAATGAAAGTGCTGCATGTGTATGGATGGCGGACAATGAGACAGTTGACTCTCTGCGTGCGTATGATATGATATGATGGTTTTCTCTGATAAGGGTCTGTTGAGGGTGTTATGACCCTGGTCGTCGTGTTACAGACCTCTGTCTTGCCCACTGATCCCAACACTTCCTCACAGTAAAGTAAGAATGACCTACGCTGTAAGTTGTTCACCGAAAGGACCACCGCGGTTCCATCATCCGTTTATTCTTCCCCTTTTAAACTCCTACAGCTGCTCATAATATCTTCGATTGTTGTATAATGACATCCGTAGTTAAAAAGTGACACTATAAAACAAATTTATACATGCAAAGGAGCTTTGCTTAGCTGATTTATAATCCATGGAGAACGAGCTTCAACATCGTCTGGTGGCATTGAGCAATGAGCGATCAGCATTTGTAATCATTTTTACATATCTATCTGACACTTACTTTCATGATAAGTTTCGTAACAATACCACACAAAGAAGTAGTATTTAATTTATACTTTCTCTCTCTCATTTTTTACATAAGCAAAACAAAAAAAAACACTAAAATGTTCATGCGCAAAAGATTTAATTCTACTGTTATGGTTTTCAATCTATTCTTACAATTAGATGATACCCCATTTTAAAAATTACAGCAGATGTAAACTTTTATAATGATAATTACAGCAACAAAAACAAGCAGTTGTACAGTAAAATAGTAGAGGATATACGAGTATGTTTTGTGAGATATATGGTTTCGTGATTTTACAGATAATTCAAATGAAAGGAGTTCTGAAGTTTAAAAATTTGAGCAGAAATTAATTTACATAAAAAAAAAATGGTGCGTACCCATTTACGAACTATATACAATACTAATTAAAAGTACAGTTGTTTAGAAATATATATTATTCTGGAAAGAACATTTTAATAAAAAAAGGAAAGAAGGATTTTTATGGATGAATAAAATATTTTACCTTCCTTGATAATCCTATATGAACACAGACATGTCAAAATACTCTTTTAATTTCCTTACATGTAATGCTCTCATTTTTTGATGAAATATATTTCATAATACTAAATAATATTGTTTTTATAGACTTCATTGCTCCCGGCTTGGCATTACTACCTACTTAAATTCGTAGACCTTTTAGACACAGTAAGTATTTATTGAATTCATTAAAATTCTCTCAGTAATAAAAATAAAATAAATGAATCCGAAAGAGCATACAAATGTTAAATACATGATTCAGTACACTATGAGATTATAATGCAATATATAATAATTTAAAGTCTTCTACTAGTAAGCTTAGAAATATAAATTAATTATCAATCTAGGAAATAATTTTTCAATCAGATTATTATACAGTTTTCTCCCTAAAACATGCAATTTTTAAGTTTTAATAGATAAATAGAAAATAATACACTTTTATTAGTCAAACATCTTAAAGTTTAATTTGTACTGATATTATTAAGAGATTATTTTTAATAGTATTATTATTTTTAATAGTACACTGGTGCTCAAAATTAAGAGGTCAGATTTGGTGGATTATCTCTGAAATTACTGGACCGATTTTAAGGAAATTTGGTATATATATAGGATTGTTAGAATGCAAAAAGTAACCATACAACAGTTAGAATACACATGCATGATGATGCGTAACATTAATCGGAATCGGAAGGTAAGAAGCAGCAGTCACAGAATGGAACACAAATTGGTTAATGGAGGCATTGTCCTTTCTTACAGGTATACAGGTCTCGCATCATGATTTTGTACTGAAATTAGCGAATTAATGAGTCCATGTTGCAATTCCTCCAAACCATTGAAGAACTCTGTTTTCATTAATGGGATGGTTCTGAGAGATCGAAGGGGTTGCTTGTTCACATTGCTGTCCCCCGATTGTCCCAGGACGGATTGCCCGAAGAATATAACTGTTGGCCAATCCATGCAGTGTATGCCCTCACTTTCCAGACATCCACTAACCAAATGACCGTAGTCATCCATTAAGATAAAATCAGGGTCAACTGCACCCGTGAAAAGACAAACATAGGGTTCCGAACCTCATCTCCATGCCTCACAGCAGTCACAGTACCTCTCAAAAACATGGAGGTGTGTATGGCCATCCAATGAAATGCCTGCTCAGACTATAAAGCCTCTACTGCTATAACAGTAGATTTCTTGAATAATGGAGGACAGCTAGCAGGTCCCTGGTTCTCTCCATATGATAATTCGGTGAAAATCACTGATTAGGCATAACTGGTACTTATCAGTGAAGAGAACAGTCGACCATTGATCCATATTTCAATCTCTTTAATCTAAGACGCAAATAACAGGTCTTTTCACAAACAGCCCTTTTTCAGAAAGTCTTCAGAACACAATCAACATTGAAACTCGCATTCCTGTGCCTCATACAACTCAGGAGACAGAGGAAAATCTGTACCACTCCTCGCTGTAATGGACTTAGCCTCGCTCCACTGGACAAATGGCAATCTTCTTTGACCATCGTGGCTGTTGGACGATCTTACGCAGGATTTCTCTCGACGTGTCCAGTATCCTGAGACTGTTTCCAATAGATTAGCACGGTGATGTGCATAAAATTGGATTCTCTACAAATATGGACTTAATACTGGCCTAATTTTGAAGGAAAAAAAAACAGAAGATCAAGACATTCGGCTAAGTGTTCTATCGAATGAAATGAGAATGTTGGCACGCATGCTTATAATTCCTGTTCCTCAACTAGCTGTGCTCTTCAAATGTATGCGCTTATTTATTCGACACTCAAAATACGACCTTTTATTTTTAAGGTGTATTTTTACTTTTCATTCAAATATATTCAGGAAATTAGACAAAATATGCAAATTCCCTTAATTTTGAACACCAGTGTAATAGTTTAAATATATAGTTTTAAATAAGCAATTATAGAAATTTATAAGCTCTTTAACGATAATAAATACAATGGAGTAGTTTTATTTCTGTGAATTTTTTATGCCGCCATCTAGGTTTTCTTCGTACTGAGGAAAAAGCAAAATCAAATTACAGCTTTACATCTCATCCACCATGCTGGATTATGTATTTTACTTAATTGGGGTATGCGATATCCACATAAATCAACTGGTAAATCATTCCTTACTCATTTTCTATCTTATAAAAATGTAAATTATATACATTATTTTTTATAAAAATTATATTAATTTTTTTTAAATTTATCTGATTGAAATATGCTCTTTAATCTTTTGAACAGCATTTTATATAGCATTCGGCTTCACCAATAATTCAGCTGTTCACGTCATTATGTATGCTTACTATGGACTCACGGCTTTTGGACCGAGCATGCAGAAATACTTGTGGTGGAAAAGATACCTAACCCAAATACAAATTGTAAGAATAATTTGGTTTTTACTTAGAAAAAAAATGTATTATATATGTATGTGTATGTGAGTGCGTGTGTGTAGTAATTCGCTTAAAGCTTCTCTAGAGGGATTTACTTCATAATGGGGCTTGAACATAATAGGCCAACACTTCACTTGATAATTAATCTTTTTTTTTATCCGTCTAGCGGGAAATATAACCACAACTTTATCTTCCAAAAAACGAGACATCAGCGGTTTCAAAACAGGATAGTGCAATCTTGCATCACCCGTGTATTCAAACCAATTGGAAATAGCCTTTAAAGGAAAAGATATAATTCTAACAACCGGTTAATTAAAAATATAAAGGATTGATATCTCGGAATATAACGAAGAATGCTTTTTTAGCTTCTTTTAAACCGTGTGTGTTGTTGTTCGGTATTTTGAGCGCTGCTTGTATCATGTGTGTCTTCATCAATAAAAGTAAATGGTTAAATTATAAAAGCCTCCTCATACTTTCCATAATTGCAACTACCTGAAAAAAAAGAATCATTTTAACAGATAAATGTTTTATGTCAACGGAAATCACCCTATATATCTGTAGGGGTGAATTCTATTAATACAGAGGGTTTTTTAGTGGTGCCTAGGATTTTTTTTGGAGTACAGAATTATTAATTAAATAAAAAAAAATAATTTATACAAAATACTTTTTAATTACTTTCAAAAACATTAACAATATTTACAAATTTGATAGAATATTATTAAATTTGGAATAATATTAATAATATAAACACATATATATATATATATATATATATTATATATATATATATATAGTAGGGTGTCCAGCCTTAATGTGACCCAATAGCCGAACCATTTGGTTTAGATATGCACTTCTAATTTTAAAAATGTTTTAAAAAAGGTAAAGGATGTTTTTACGTGCTTTTCGAACCAAAAAACCCATTTACAAAAAAAATTACAAAAACTAATTTTTTAAACGGTCCCCAGGTCCTATCACTTATATTTAGAAAAAGATGCAGTACACGAAAACAAAGTAAACACATAAAGTTTCATTTTATTACGATAAAAACTGGTCGAGTTATGCCTACATAAATTTGAAGCATCTGAGTTGCTCAGAAAAGGGGGTCGTATATAAATTGAGTTTAGAGAACAGTAATTCACTATCTACAGAAAGAGCAAGAGAAAAACAAGTAATATTAAAACATCGTAGTAAACATCATAGATTGACGACTTGTATTGCTGCATGGCAAAAAATAAAAGTTAAATTCAAGAAATACAACTTGTACCAAAAGATTAAAACAGCTTGTTTTAACAAATAGCAGCAAAATAATACAAGATTTGACGAGATTCAAATTATAGCGTAATGTGGAATGATGAGCCAATCATGAATCAGGAGCTTTATTATATATGAATGACCAAATTAACTTAAATAACTGTGTAGGCACGAGGAGTGGCCGAGACAAGGGAATACGTCTATGACAACTCCCAGTTTTATACAAGCGTTGAACAGCAAGGGCAATTGTACAATAGGATGGATGTCTTCGAGTGGGAAATTTAATGGCATAAAGTCTTGCCGCCTCTCTCTTATTTCAATTATCCTGGCCATAAAGCAGTACCATTTCGCAGTATTCTTTATTTGTATACATCTCTTTCTCCCGTACTAGAATTCGTAATATTAGAATACGACTGTATGCAAGTGCTAGCGACTACACAACAGATTTTTAACGTTCGTCATGATCAGCAAAAACGCAGTAAAATCAGACTGAAGCCGCTGCATATAAGTCTATTTTTCTTGGAACTCCTTTTGAAATGTTAACTTCGTCAAATTATTTTATTTTTTCTATGTTTTACACGTACACAGAATAAATTTTATTTCTTAAATACTCAATTATTGTATTCTTCACGTATGCTTTTAAATTAAAAAAAGATTTACATAAGAGTGTCGTGCAAAAGCGAAAGTTTTCTGGCAGAGTTCCAACTAGTTTCACTTTGGAGACGGCCCCTAACTAGCTTCCTGAAAATTGCCAAGAAAATGAAAAAATTTATGATTTTCAAAGTTCCATAAGTCGGCCAGTTTTTATCGTAATGAAATGAAACTTTTTGTGTTTACTTTGATTTCGTGTGCTGCATCTCTTCCTAAATATAAGTGATAGGACCTGGGGACCGTATAAAAAATTAATTTTTGTAAATTTTTTTGTAAATAAGTTTTTTGGTTCGAAAATCACGTAAAAACATCCTTTACCTGTTTTAAATCATTTTTCAAATTGGAAGTGCATATCTAAACCGAACGGTTCGAGAATTAGCTATTGGGTCACATTAAGGCTGGACACCATATATATACAGTAGAACGTCGTTTGTCCGAATCATTTGAGACTGGACACTGTTTGGATACGCGATTGTTTGGATAACCGAAAACCGAATGCGATCGAAGAAGTATATGATACTGGACACTATGCAAATATTGAAAATCATATCATGCGGGAAACGAGCCTGAAGAAAGAGCAAAATAGGTTTAAAACTTTGCAATTGTACCTTTATTGTGGAAAATAATCACTTAATTTTCGCCGTACGATTGTACACCTTCGTTTTTTCGCTGCAAGGTCGCTGATTCTCTTCAGCAGCAGTAGTTGAGTAAAACAGTACTCTGAATGTTGTTCATACCACTCCATAGCTGTCTCTAACTCAAAAATGCGTCAGCATTTGATCCACTCTTGCTACTTTCGTTGTTGCTGTTGTTGTCCTCGTCTTCATCCTTTTCATCGTCAACAGAGTCGGATTCTTCTTACACAGAAGTCACTATCTCGTCATTATCTAGCATTTCAAATCCACAGTCGTTGGCATCGCATGCTATCCAGGTTTCTACATCAACAAAACTCAACAGAAGAACACGTTTTCACCCCTTCACAAACTGACCTAATATTCCGCTCAGATGTTTACCAAATCACACAACTGAAATTCCCCAAATATCCCTCACCTTGGGTTCACCTCACTTTTGGCCTCACAGGAAACAAATGTTGAGCATTGCACTGTTCGAAAACGTATCCGGACTTTGGTTCGGATATTTGACGTTTCGGATAATAAGCGTTCGGATAAACGACGTTCTACTGTATACATATGTGTGTGTTAGTGTTTGTGTGAGGATTCTTTGTATGATTTCTCTTGAGAGGGATTGTTTTGTGTGATTTATTTTGGTCCTGATTCCTACAACATATCGTTGGATATTCGATTTTTTTTACTCGCCTGAAGAGAGATGCAAATTTAACAGCAACTTTAGTTTTTAAAATGTGACCTTTTGTTAAAATATGTAGCAAGCTAACAGAATATGGCATCAACTACAGAACCCAAATAATTAGCGTGCGTAAATTAAAAACCAATTAATTAAATAGCTTCTTCGAGACTTTTTTGTTATACATATATTAGCTGCAAGTTTTTGATGGAAAAAGATCGCGTGTTGCTGTTACTAGTTTTATACATTAAGGTGTAAATTTTCTTCTATAATATCGAGAATTATCGTAAAAAATTTATATTCTTGATCCAATATATATGTGTGTGCGTAGTTTACAAACTTGTTAGATCCAAATAAAATTAGAAAAATCTAATAGTTTGCAAATTTATTGCATTTATAGCTGTCATAATTATTCAAAATTCATAAATGAACATCATATGCATGCTATTACAGGTGATTTAAATGTTGTAAGAGACAAAATTCTTAAATAAAGTACGAATAAAAATATTATGGGGATCCTGGTTTTTTAAAATCTAATTAAAATTAATTATGTTGTGACCTTTTATTTTAGCATTATAAAAGTGCATTTTTCCAATACAAACATGTAATTTTAATTTATCGAATATTTTTTAATATATATTAATGACATTTAAAGAAATAACGATCTAGTTATTTTAATATTGAGAAAAATTTAATAATTGCGTACAATTTTTAAATATTGCTTAAAACATAATCATCCTCTAATTATTTTTATAAGCATATAAAAATAAGGCAGATGTTAGATTAAAATGATTTTATTTTTTAGTATTTTTAATGTTTTTTTCACTTATTCTACTTAATTCTTATTTCCATTTAATTATTTTTTTAAAAATAATTTCTGACTTTAACGCTGATTGTGTCATTACTGTATATAAAAAGCATATATTGTTGTCATACGAACTTAAATTTTACATCCATCCTCCATTTAGTTCACTTTGTTCCATTTTTTTTAAAAAAAATGCTACTTTTTGGATATATTTGGTTTGTTTCAATTTTAAGATTACTTTTATTTTATTTATTACTAAGTGTGTATTTTTCCAATTTGTCCTTTAATTAATTGCATTCTGTTTGATGTTCTTCGTCTTTCTGACTACAGTATTATTCTAGTATTATTATGTATTATTTCTGTGCTAAAAGTAAATTTTAGGATCCTATAAACTATGCTTAGTCCTATATCACAGCCTCAAGTCTGTTGTGTCTGTAGAAAATATAAATATATAGTTTTTTGGTCTATTGACTTTATCTAATTCTACAAATAGGTTTCCTGTTCCCGTTATAATTTTCGAAATGTTATTGCACGTGAGAGAGAAAACTATTTCAAAAGTTACAACTTTTTAAGAAAAGTATTTATGAATTGAATATATTTTAATAAGAATTCTTAGCGTATTCTTTTATTTCTACCTAAAATTTATCTGGTACTTCATTAAACATTTCTATTCTATATGCAAAAAATATTCAATTTCTTTAATAAAAATATTTTAATTAGTTTGAACATTTAAACTTATTTAAACAGAAAAATATTTTGAAAATTTTTGAGTAATTAATGTTTTTTTTAAAGTGAAAAACAAATTTTTCGATGTATTTGAAATAAGCTCTCAATAGTTTTTTAATGTTACTTGTGTAAAAGTCTAAAAGAAATTTAAAAAAGTAATGTAGAACCTTTTTTTGTACATCCTCTTCTATTCATAAATTTGATAATATATATATAAAGTTAGAGTTATTTAATTTTGTGAAAATTAGATAACAATATATCTATTTGTATTTTCATTCAATCTTTTGTTTTGTTTTGTTTGTAGATACAACTGGTGATCATTCTTTCTTACATGGCAGTTGGATTTCTAACTGGATGTGAAGAATTTGGAAAATTTGAGCAAGTTTCTTTTGCTTTTGTCGCCGTAAATGTCTTATTGTTTGTACATTTTTATAGCAATTACACAAAAAAAAAAAAAACTGTATAACAATACATGTCAGTAGCTTTACCATAAATTATTTGTCGAATGTTATGTATGTTTATTATCAACTATTTATTGTAATAAACATTTGCTGTAATCTGAAAGAAGAGTTTAAGATTCATTATACTTCAGTACTTAAAATTAAACAAAATTTATTTGGATTAGTCTGCAATTCATGATAAACTGCTGGTAAAATTTATTTTTTGTAAGTATATTGGAAAAAAATTATTTTGGAATATTTTCCTTTCTTTAATCAGAATTATGTAACTTCATCATTTTTAGAAATGATGCAAAATGAAATAAAAATGCATTCAAAGAAAAATGAAGAAAAAAATGCATTGTAAAAATACAGGAAAGTTTTAAATTATTTAAATACTTTAATTTAATAAATCTCATTTTTATTTAGATTAAATTACTACAAATAATTATTTCAATAAAGAACTTTAACATTAATTGGGGGAAATCCAATCCATTCCAATAATTATTCCCTGATTTATAAGTTGTTCAACATTTTTGAAATAAATACATAATTTAAACATGACGGTAAAATGTGATGCAAAAAACTCAAATAGAATGAAAAAATTATATTTTTGATAAAATTCATTTTATATGTGACAATTTCAGATATTATATTTTTTACAAAACACATTATAAATTTGAGCAATGTTTTAAAACAAATGGATCGGTTGAACTACTTGCACAAACATAAACCCTTCGCAGCACACACACACATGCTCAAGCACTTGTCATTTCTTATACAGTTCAACCCTGAAGCTACATAATTGGTGGGATAAGGAAACATTAAATCCTGACTATAATAAAATTTTAAAATTTAATTTACGTTAGAAAAATTTCGATTTAATTGCTACTGGGAAAATTGATAGTAAAAACTCCACTCAATAAAAAGGTGTGTTTTTTTCTCTCAGATCCAACTGCAAAGGCAATTAGCTACATAAGTTATTCAAATATGTATACGTAATATTCTTTTCTGGGTTTTTCATGTTTAATGTATAATAAAAATGACATCCTAATTTTGTTCAAGTCACTAACACTTCGATTGATGAAAAGAATTGATAACAAATAAAATAAAAATATTTTTTAAATATTTTTAGTTACTCTTTATTAAATAGTTACTGTTAATATAAATATGTACATACATATGACAAAAACACAACATTAAGTGACAAAATAGAAAGCGATTTTCCTTACAATTTTCCAATTTCCTTTTTATGTATGGTTTCGGAGTATTTTTTGTGTTTGTTTGTTACTATTTTTATTCATTATAATTAAATTTAATTGCTCTAATGAAATAGTATAGAAAAAGAAATCACATTCTCAGAAATTAGGCCATCCCAGGTGGGATTTGAACTCTCGACCTTTAGATTAGAAGTCTGACGAGCTACCCTGTGCGTTACAGGTACACAACGAATGACTTTATTTTCTATACATATAGCTGTTGAACTATTATATTTGTGTTTTTTACTATTTATTAATTTTTTAATTTGATTAATGAATTAATATTTGAAAAAAAAAACTGTATTAATATCAAGTGTCATCCCCTACAAGTTTAAAAAATGTATTTGAACTTGAATGGATGAATAGAAAGTATTTTATTAACCGTTGACAATTTGAACAAGATATATATGGGGAGGGTGTGAACTGATAGAAATAATTGAAAAAGAAATTTATACTGAGCACGCTTGACGAGATCAGGATAGACATTTATTCATTTTAAAATTTTAACAGAAGTCAACTAAGGCAATTTCAGTTACAGTTTTACCTCCAAATCGAAGCTGTACTTTTTTCATTAAGAACAAATTTATCAGCATTATCATACTCATAAGATCTAAATTATGTTTGTAAAATTAACATAAAAATATTTATGCTATCAATTTATTTTAAATGTGCTCTTATTCTTGCTATAAACTTACTTATTATACTGAAAGAATCTAAGAAAAATCCAATAAGTGTTAAACAACAGAGCATGTAAACTGACGCTAATGTGTAATGAAGGGGAAAAAATGATTCCGCTCAAAAATAAAACTATTTCTATTTTTCCATTCCTACTATTAGTTCACACTCTCCCTATATACATTTATTTATATATCTTGTTCAAATTTTTCACTTTTTGTTAATAGCTCATGGAATAAAAGTCGGTATGCATTTTTCAATCAAAGTAATACTTATTTTTAAAAAAAAAAATAATTTAATTCAGAATTTACACATTTTTTAAGGGATTTTCAAAAAACATTCATAAAAAGAAGTATTGTACGAATACCTATCATATTATTTCAAATCTGATACCAACTTCTGTTATACATAGTTTGACGTACTTGTAACTCAAATGAGGAGGAGTAGAGCATTTTAAGATCACTTCATAAGTTTCAAGTTTTTCCCTTAAAAAATATTAAATAGTTAGCTCTTTATGAAATTTTGAGCACAAATCTGTTTTACATCATACATACATACAGGAGGCTACCATAAAAACTATAAAAATCATTAAATTAAAAAAAAATTGTAAATCGTACCACATCCTCTTAATAAATAAATAGTAACAAACAAAAACACCACATATATAAAAAAGAAAATCACTCGTGTTTTCTTCCAGAATGAACTTCTAATCCAGAGGTCGTAAGTTCGAATCCCACGTGGGATGGCATAATTTCAGAGAATGTGATTTCTTTTTAAAATACTATTTTATTGGATTAATTAAATTTGATTAATGAATTAATAGCAACAAACAAAAATAATAGTCCAACACCATATATAAAAAGAAAAATGGAAAATTGAAAGGAAAATCGCTTCCTTCTTTGCCACTTAATATTGTGATTACATCATATGTGTATACATATTTTTGTTAAATATAATTATCTTCTAAAAAACAACTAAAATAATTTTTGTTGACCTATGTAGGAATTGACTTTTAAAAAATTCTATTACTTGTTTGTTTTGTTTTGTAGAATAATTTAATATAGTTCTTTTATTATTATGCAATTTTTTTATGAATATAAGAGTAAATATAAGATGACAACACATTTAAAATGGCATTCCGATTAGTTTCAATAGCTTAGATGTCTGAAATCAGACACATCTGTGTATTTGTTCAAATGACTTCCACGACGATTTAAGTGAATGATTCCCAAAATATAATTAAACTTTCAGTTCATAATCGTAATCATGTGGGGAAAGGAGAGTTCGTTTTTTTAACCATACAAAATAAAAAAAATTATTATCTTATTACTTTCGATAATATTTTATTTTTCCAACACAAAGTATGACTTTTCATATATTTTTAGTTAAAAATTTTTAAAATTAGCGTTTATTCCTGTGGTTCTTTAAAAACATCTTTGTTAAAAGAGTTAATAAATGGTACTATTTGAGTTTGACAGACAAAAATATTGAAATGAGTATTGCCACTCTCGCACAAAAGCATTTTTTTTTGTTTATTTAATGTTTAATGTAATTATTACTTTTTAGTTGGAACTATTTATCGGTGGTCTCGATGTAAGCATCTTTGAACATTTCTGGTAGTAAAATTTTATATCGTGAACCTTTTTCGTAGGTAATCGATTAGAATTAGCTTAGAACTTTTCTTTTAGAACATAATTTTATGGAATTTGAAATTCAGATTTAGTTATAAGAAATCCTATACTCGAAAATATCAGCACGTATAATGAAAAACAATCAGTAGTTAGTTAAGGGGACATGGTACAATTTGAGCAAAATATTTTTAATTTAAGGATTTTCAAAATCTTTTTTGTTGTTTCCTATGTGTGCATACTATGTAAAACAGATTTTGTGTTCAAAATTTCATAAAAAGATAACCATTTAATTTGTTTAAGGAAAAAACTTGAATTTAATGAAGGGATTTTAAAATGCTATCCTCCTACAAAAATTTACGTACACGCATGAAGTTTGATTAACAGGTACGTCAAACTATGTATAACAAAAGTTGGTATGGGTTTTGCGATAACATGATTGGTATTCGTACAATACCTCTTTTTATGAATGCTTATTGAAAACTCCTTACAAATTGTATAAATTCCGAGTTCAATTATATTTTAAAAAATAAGTATTGCAATGATTCAAAAATGCATACCAACTTTTGTTACATGTACTCTATTAGCAATAGTTTAAAAAAATCAAAACATTAGGCACAATAGTAAAAAAGGCCTAAGCATTTTAAATGAAGACAAACTACTTATTTTGTCTTTCTGAGATACGTAAATGGTAGTATATTGCGCACAGGACGGGGTTCGTTTCCCGGCCTGGGCAAGGCCGACTCAGCTTTTCATCCCTTTAGTGGTTCGATGAATTGAGTACCAAGCTTGCTTGGGAACTGAAAACTGGGGTGTTCACTTCAGACTGACCACTTTACCGAAACATCTGCACATGCGCCTAAGGTCACGAAAGCTGGGATAGGCACAGCTTGCCTTGACCCTCATTGGCCGTTGCGCCACTGAGTTCAGTTCCAATAAGTAAGTTTAAAGTTTTGATTTGCCTTAAGGTTGTTAACAAAAACGTACGTAAAAGCTATCATAATTCTGTTTTTTTAAGTTTAGAGGAGCTTCCAAATTATGTGAGGTTATAGAAAAATATATAAAAAATAAGTTAGGCTAAAAAAATTAGATTTGATTTTTTTGACCGATTTTTGTCAATTGAATCGTATTGTTTCCACTTAACTGTGTTATCTTATTTTTTACGACTTAACAAAGAGAAGATGTGTGAGTAATGAATATTAATGTCGCACTGTTATGCTACACGAGGGCTTTTGGTGACGGACCTTGTAATTTTGAACCAAGGTCAAGTGACGAGGACGACATCTGATCTGGCATCCTTTCTCCTAACTACCACACTAACGGGAGGACGTTTGAGCTCTCGACAGATTTAACGTGCATTGCTCTCCTATACGGATGGTCTTTAGTGGTACTGGGCTCGAACTCATGACAAGCCTGCCATGATCCGATACTTTGACCACTTGGCTACCGCTGAAATGAACCCTTTGGCAAAAATATGAATTGAAAGTAAAAAGAAAACGTGTTTAGTGAGTTGCTTTATTTGGGGACAGTAAGAAACTTTTTTTACACAGAATGATTACAGGAGATTCCTACTCTAAAAAAAATTGTTCTCACGTTCCGCATGCCACTGCTTGTGGTCAAGATAGTGTTGCAAGACATTACGAGTAAATTTACTGCATAAGGCATAAATGTACTGCAATCTGAATTCCTTTCGTTGGATTAGCGATATAGATAACTGGATATCAGAGAAAATTATGATTTTATTTGACTATGATAAAAAAAAATTAAGAAGCTATTTTAAATAAACTTATGAGGGGGCAGAAAGAATCAAACTGAATTTTATTTATGAAATTTATGATGAATTAGATCATTGTGAATTTTAAAAGAGAAAAAAAAATGAAAGCTTTCAGTGGATGGTTGTTTTTTAAAAGTACACCTTACATTCAAGGTATATCAGTTATCAATGTCTTAACATTTTTAAAGCTAATTTCTGTGCCTTTATTTCTACCACGTGTCGATAATTGACTGATCATTAAATCAGGAAAC
Organism: Trichonephila clavata; assembly: GCA_019973975.1. Taxonomy (NCBI): domain Eukaryota; kingdom Metazoa; phylum Arthropoda; class Arachnida; order Araneae; family Nephilidae; genus Trichonephila; species Trichonephila clavata. The sequence goes on along the minus strand of BMAO01029608.1, from coordinate 67,142 downwards.
TGATAACAAATCGCAGAAACGGTAGAGGAAAGGGGGAAATAATGCAAGATGCGCCGTTCTTACATCTGTCATAATGATATACATAGAAGAAAATATCTTCATGAAAGAAAATGACATCAAAGAAAAATTTTTATGAATATTTTCAGTTAAAGCCCTTATAAACAATATGTATTTATACTTCTTCATTAAAAATTCTATTATTATTGCAGCGATGTTTAACCCTTCTTTGCATGATTTTTTTTTATTTCTGAAATAAATCAGGGTGATATAATTGATGCTCCAGATTAAAGGAGAAATGTTTAAAAAAATCTTAGTATAAATATATAATACAAAACAATTAAAAAAAACTGTATAATGGAAATATCTATCATCAGGAAAATTTGCATGCTAAGCTAAGTATAAAATAATAAAAATAAAATACTGTAGTATTAGTTTTATTCCTAATGATAATTTAAATAATAATAATTATTACTACTAATCTAATTTTCTCTGCATCGCGGTTCTCATCATTAGAATTCTTGTCATCAAGGCCATCTTCTGATAGCCAATCGCCTTCTAACTAGTCCAAGTAATCTTCAATGGCCCTCTCATCTAAATTTCTCTAAAAAAGTAAAATAAAATAAACATAGAGTAAATAACATTTCATCATTCATTAGAAGTGAAACAATATCATAGTTATATAAATTTCTGTCACGTGGTTTTAGGAAGAATATTTGAGGTATTTGATATAAATTGCACAGAAAATGACAGAAACACAAAAAAAGCCTTTTTTCCACTTATTATAGCTTTTTATTTGACATATTTTTTTTCTTACTGCTTCATTCTTTATTACGCAATAGCCGTAAAAAAGTTTCCAGCAACACCAATTTACAATACACCTGTTTTGAGTATAATTTTTTCTACACCAAATGTTATGATGGAAATTTAAATAATCATTCAAGGGTTAACAATATTTACTGTAATTATTGCTATTACTGTAATTAATATGTTGAAAAATATTTTAGGACCTCTGTGTCTAACAGGTGTACATTTTCTTGATATTTTGCGTTGTTTCTCCCATCATTGATCACATCACTAAAGTAATTGATGAAAAAGTATTTGGAGATTCAGAAATCCACCACTAAAGAGCTAGAAGAATCGAAACCAAAACTTTGGGCTACTCCTTCACGTGAGGACAATTCGCCACATTCTGCTGTCATGCCTATGCAATTAACTTTCGGCTTTCCTGCCTGAGCGCAAGATGCAATCCATTAATTCTAAATTATAATCTTTAGCCAATTATTATTCGTAATCTGAAATGTAACAGTATCTGATTGGTACCGCCATGTGAGCGTAGAATATCGATTAAAATGAAAACTGGAAGAGGTGAGTCTTTTCTTTGTTCTGGTGAATTCCTTTTGTATTACTATTCTAAATTTAAGTCTAATCGTTTCGAAACCAAATTCTTAATTCTATTCTAACATATATTTGGTCCGTTTAGCCGAAGAGCCTAATGGATAATGGCTTCTAAAGCAAAAATCTTAAAATCAATCCAACATTTTGATAATGTTGGAAAAGAAATCGAGAGATTCGAGGAGAGAATTCGTGACGCAATTGCCGAACCGGATTGTTCGGCTGCGCTAATTTATGTATTAAAATCCAAAGTAGAGAATTATGAGAAAAAATTGGAAGCGGCATTTTCCGAATTGAATATCGATGTAGGTGATGAAAAATTGGAAAAATACCTTGATATGCAGGATTCATTATTAAATTGCTCTGTATCGTTAGAAAAGGTGACACATACATTCAAAAAAGAAACCGGAAAAGAAAATTTGAATAATGAAAATAAAATTATAATTAAAAAAGCATGAAACGAATATACAAAACTGACGATGATATGTTTCATTTTATTTTCGGAAGCTGTATTTCGTTCCTTTATTATTAGTTTGGATTTAGTATTAGTTATTTGATTATTAGTTTAGACATTATACCCAAATTCAATTCACATTTTGTGTCTGATCTAGGTAATAGGCAAACAGTCAGTAAAAGCAAATACAATTTATAAATTTGAAAGTATGTGTACAGATCTGAATAAAAGATGAAAATGACAAAACGTACACTGGCAAATGACAAAATGTACCACACATATGACAAAACAGATCACTAGAGTAGATATTTTCCTAAAATTAAATGATATTATTACAATAAATAGTTACTTCGATTATTCTTATAAATATATGAAAAAACATTATCAGCAAATTCTTTTTTTTACTTTCAAAAGAAGGACAAAAGCCACATAAACTTATTTTCTAAGTTACTTTTATTCTGAATACAATACTTTAATGTGTAAGGATTACTCGTACGTTAAGTTCTTTAAGGCTTTGCTAGAAAAAAAATCTTAAAGTGTCAAATATTCATTATTCATTCATTTTTCTTTGCATATCTGTTTCATAAAATCAATGGCATTCACAAGGAGAAGGGTTAGAGAATCCACCCATACACCAAAAAATGTCTAATTTTTAGCAAAAAGATTCTGATCTGTCTTATTCATGTTTCTTAAAATATAAGCTCCTCCCATAAAGTAATCTATGTCACCATATAGAAGATTTATACTGTTCAGTCGAATTAAGTATCTTTCCTAAGAATTAATTGTACGGAACAGCATTATACGGAAAAGCAAAGGATCAATATTTATAGAGAGCAACTGTAAGGTTATGAAAGACTTGAATAACATTCGTTTATACATTGACCTTCAAAGTTAAGGTAAAACACACATTTTTCCTTCTAATTTGCATATTAATGAATACAGAAACAACAAATTTGAAGGAAATGTGCATTAAATAAGTATTTATTGGATGCGTCATAGAATTTTTCATAAGTTTAATGTAAAAGTGAGACAAAAAAGCACTATTTGTGGAAAAGTCCATTCTTGGAAAATACACTATATCACATTCTTATGTGGTAAATCGTCACAGAAACATTACAAAAATGGGATTCTAATAAGGAATGTATTAAACCCAATTTTGAATGCATTGATGGCTTCGAATTTGCATGCTGTCAATTCAGTCGTTGGATATTGAAATGGGAAGTGAAGACCAGGCATGGTGTGAACTTTATTCCAGCTCGTGTAACAACCTTAGAGTATGAATTAAAGCAGTAACCTGTCTGCCAAGATACCTGTCTGTGTGTCACATTAACGGATTGAGCAAATGACTTCTCATAGATATTGCTAAACAATATTGAGTATTGTCAATGAACCTAACAGCAACAGTTGAAAATCAACACAAAGCTTACTTAAGAATTTACGAAAGCTTGATATTTGTATATTTTTTTCTCTTTCTCATATTTTCTCGAAAGTAAAATTGATAGCTTTCATTTTTTAATTCGTTTTTTTTTTGTAAGTTCATTAATATAATTCCCTTAAAAATAAAATTTATTAATACTGCCATTTTGTATGGTGAACTTCGGAAAACATGCTGTACCTTAACTTTTAAAGGCAATTGTATTACAAATCAACTATTTAAATTTTTTCAATATTCTATACCAGGGGTCGGCAACCTTTTGAGTCGGAAGAGCCAAAAATTACAATTTACAAAATTTCAAAATTTTTAAAGAGCCAGAAATTTTTTTCTTGCCAAAAATAAATAGTACTTCTATAAATAAAGTTTTTTGATAAAAAAACTAATCTATTTATTCATAAGAAAAATATCTATTTATTTATATATATAAGTAGTGCTTTTCACAACAAGTTAGATAATATATGTATATATGACATTATTAGGTAATTATTTATTATTTAAGTAAAAAATTAAAACAATTAAACATTTACTTACAACACTAACTTGTACTTCAATAACAAACAATTGAGCAAACAAATTCAATGGGAGCGATGACTTTGCATGGTTATTCAAGTAGAAAATTTAAAATTTACTAAACATTGTATCTTGTACTTAAAAAAAACAATAACATATATTTGAGCAAACAAATTCAATGGGAGCGTTGGCTGTGCATGGTTTTAGAAAGTTTGGATAAATTTGGCTCATAACTTGTTGTTTTAAGATTCAAACACGACTCTAAATTTTCATTCGTTAGTTGGCTTCTTACTTTACTTTTAATTATATTCACGCAAGAGAACGCTTGCTCGCACGAATATGTTGATCCGAAGTAGTCAGAACTCCAAATGCCAACTTCTCCTCACTGTAGCAATCTGGAAGACTATTCCATGCGTCGAATATAAGTGCTTCAACTCGCGGCATTTCTTTTAAAGCTATCCACTTTTGTTGCGTTACGTACATACATTTCTGGACCTCCAACTCTTCCAACTTGCTTTTCAACGCTGTGCATTTTTCACTCCACAAAGCTTTACTTTTTATATCGATCAATTGCATTTCTGGAGATCCAATATCAATTCCAAATGGCTCAATGTGGATTTCGTTACGATTTGTGTTGAGAGGATTTATAACGAATGCTAGAGTGGTTTTGTTAGTTTTAAATTGCTCAAATCTGTCAGCAAATTCATCTTTAATTTTATTTATAACTGTACTGAAGTAATTCGTGTCAACAGTTGCACTGGCTTTATCGCGATATTGCTTTAGAAATTGAAAATGAAGTAATTTACCGCTCTGAATATCTTCTTCAAAAAGAATTAATTTTTCTTTGAAACAAACCAATTATTCTACCAAAACATAGGCTGGGTTTCCCTTTCCTTGCAGTTTTAGATTCAGCTCATTTAATTTCGCTGTGATATCCCCCATAAAGTAAAATTTTTACAACCATTTGTATTTCTCTAATTCAGGGTGATTAATGTCTCTTTCATTGAGGAATGTATTTATTTCACACACATTCAAGCACAAAGCAAAACGTTTCAACACCTTACCTTTGGAAAGCCATAGCACTTTATTGTGAAGAAGAAGGTCGGAATACTGAGTCTCCATTTCGCTTAAGAATTCTTTAAACTGACGATGGTAGAGTGGTTTTGACAAGATGCTGTTAACAATCTTGATTACCAAATTCATGACCTCAACTATTTCGGCCGGAAATATTTGGGCACTAAGTGCTTCTTGGTGTATTATGTAGTGAAACGTAAGAATTTCGTGGTTTATTTTGCTCTGAAGAATCGTTGTTGCCCCTTTATTTTTTTGTCATACTTCTGGTTCCATCAGTTGCTATTGAAAAGATTTTATTTAAATCTATTTTATTGTCTTCAAGGACTTTTTGTGAGGCATTCGCTATATCTTCCACTCTAGTTTGTCCCGAGAGCGGTAGCAAACCTAGAAGTTCTTTTGGTAGTTGGGAAGACATATACCTGACAAAAAGGGCAACTTGTGCCGTGTCTTTTATGTCGCAAGACTCATCTATAGCAAGTGATAAGGCAGAATAAAGTTGAATATCTTCCCTCTGCAAATACTATGCTACATTTAAATATATTTTAGCTGTTCTATCTTGTATTGTTTTAGCGAATAGTGGCAAATCTTTGATTTTTTTCAAGATTTCTGGTTTTTTTTTTTGAAATCACGAAACAGTTCTTCAGATGCACGTATGAAACAATCTTTGATATACTCACCATCTGTGAATGGTTTGCCTTTTTTTTGCAATTTTTAGTGATACCGCGAAGCTTGCTAGATTAACATTACTTGTAGATTGCGTCCAGTTACTTAACATGGAACATGATTACTGTTTTTACTTTTGGAGCTCGTCGAGAACTTTTTTTCGTTCATCACCGGCTGGACATTTGCTAGCAAACTGAGTATGTTTTGTAGTGAATTGTCTCTCTAAATTTGATTTCTTATTGTGTGCGAGTTTTTCGTGGCAAATGAGACAAGTCGCAAGGCCATCTGAGTTGCATATCTAAGTGAACGACTCCGTCCAATCCCGATTGAATTCTTGATGCTCTTCTTCAGTTCTCTCTTTTTTTTTTGTAGATGCCATGCTTTCGGTGAAGCTTTAATAAAGAATTTTTAAAACTATTATTTAGGTATTCATAGCATCACAAGCTTTGCAATTATTTGCTATGTCAACGTATACCTACGTAAATACGAGAAGCTGGGCATAATGAAATATAATTTATCAAAAATATTTTACAACGATTTTTCCCAATTAAAAACACTTACCAAAAAAGATAAATAATTCTCTAATAATTTAATTAATTAAATAAATAATTTAGACACGAAAAACTGTTTGTCTCACTCTCTCACGTACTAATTGACTATAAATGCATAGTTTCGTCTCATCTGTGGTCGCCTCCCGTGTGCGGTGATCGCCGACTGGCACGAACGGACTTGTCAGAACATGTTTATCAAGGCGCAGTCGGCACATTTTAGTTTTTTTTTTATAAATTTTGGCAAATATTAGATACTTAGTTTACGAATAAAGGTGTTATGCCCAGCTATGCCGAAATCAATGAAAATTGCCAAACATATAAACAATCTAAAACTGCAAATACCTATTTTGATCCTCAGAGTTCGAAAATAAGTTTATTAAATAACAATCTATAGGTACTTACACTTATATTTATTATTTTAACGCTAATCTTTAAATAATAAAAGCTATAAAATAGATTAATAATAAAATAGGTAATTATGTAGAATATGTATTTTAAAGCTATATAACACTTATTACGTTACCCACCTTCGCTTCGGATTTTTTTATGTATAAATATATACATACATATAAATATATATGTACATACATACCTTTGAAAAGATAATTCACTTCTAACTCTTTTACTTGAAACAACAAACTATACGTCACAGCCAAATCACTGGTGAAGACGCCAAATTGTCTTGCGTCGGAAGCGAGTTAAAACCTACAAAGAAACATCCGACGATACGGCGTCATTCGAGAGCTTCCGACGGACTGAACGACAGTGGGAGGGGTGCGGTGAAAAGCGAATACAACTGACTGAGAGATAGAAACGGTGCCTAATCCAAGTTAATCGATTCAGAACGATTATAAATTTTTTTTTTTTTTTTTTTGATAAAATTAATTATTTTTGCGTATAGAACTAAAGAGCCGCAGCTTCTCATCTAAAGAGCCAGTGGTCAGTGAAGCTGACTGCGGTGCCGCAGGGACTGGGTTCGAATCCCGGAAAAGGCATGGATGTTTGTGTTGTAATCCTTTCTTCTGTCTGTGTTGTTTACCCCCGTGTTATACGTTCGGTGGTGCACGGGGTTTATAAATGTTAAAAAAAAAAATTTTAAAAAAATATCAGCACAAAAAACTATAAGTCAAATTCTTCAAAAAATTTTAAGAAGTCAATTCTGACAGAAATTGCATTTTTTAAAAATAAATTTGAAAGAAAAAGATCTTTACCTATTTCACAATCTTATTATTATTATTATTATTTTTATTTTGATGTTGAATTTAGAAGATATACCTTGTCAGAAGTGTTTCCATTTTGTTCCATTGTTATTTTATTAATTTTTAGGAAAAAAAAGAAAAAAAGAACTTTCCTAATAATTTATCAACAGTTCATCTTCAGAAAATTTTTAAAACTATAATTAGCCATTTCTCATATCGTTGATCTCCCAATCTTTTTAAGAGTAAAACATCTTACATATGTCCGAAAAAATACATTCGGTATCCATCTGCAACACTGAAGCAAGATCTATCATTATGAATTATTTCTACTGATTATTTCAATAAACAAAAATGTATTTAATTAATACCAATTATGAATAATCATTTTTTGGTAAAATGATTTTTATTCAAATCCTTAATTCTGAACATATTTTATCGTTCGTGCTGCCATCTAGTATACAGGATAAATACTATGAAATAACATTTCGAAATATATCTCTCCACAGTTACAAACGGAGACAATTACTTGTGATCCTTGCAACTTTAAAGGAAGATAAAAAAACAAGGAGGATATCCAAGATGACCTTTACGTATCCTTAGTTTCATATAAAACTGCATGAACATTTTAATCCTCAGATCCATTTCACGAATATAAATTTTTTTTATGCATTAAAAATCTTTAAACAATGACTCCAATTTGTTTGCAAAATCACGGAAAACTAATAAGGTTTACTTTACAGTAAATGATGTTCCAATTGCTAACACAGTAGAACGTCGTTTATTATCCGAAACGTCAAGTATCCGAACCAAAGTCCGGATACGTTTTCGAACAGTGCAAAGCTAAACATTTGTTTCCTGTGAGACCAAAAGTGACCGGAAAACCCAAGGTGAGGGATATTTGGGGAATTTCAGTTGTGTGATTTGGTAAACATCTGCGCGGAATATTGCGTCAGTTTGTGAGGGGGTGTATACGTGCTCTTTTGTTGAGTTTTGTTGATGTAGAAACCTGGATAGAATGCGATGCAGAAGACTGTGGGTTTCAAATGCTAAATAACGACGAGATAGTGACTTACGTTCAAGAAGAATCCGACCCTGTCGACGATGAAATGGATGAAGACAAGGACAACAACAGCAACAACGAAAGTAGCAAGAGTCCATCAAATTCTGACGCGTTTGCTTCGTTACAGACTGCTATGGAGTGGTACGAACAACAATCAGAGTGCTGTCTTACTTAACTACTGCTGCTGAAAAGAATCAGAGACCTTGCAGTGTAAAAACGAAGGTGCACAATAGTAAAGCGAAAAATAAGGGATTATTTTCTACAATCAAGATAAAATTGCAACGTTTTGCACCTATTTGGCTTTTCCTTCAAGCACGTTTCTCGCATGTGATGATTTTCAACGTTTGTATTGTGTCCAGTATCATATACTGCATGGATCGCATTTGGTTTTCGATTATCCGAACAATCGCGTATCCGAACGGTGTCAGGTTCCAATTGATTCGGATAAACGACGTTCTACTGTACATCGATATGGTAGTGTAAACCAGTGTTTCCCAACTTTTTCATCTCCATGGCCCGTTCAACGTTTCATAATTTTCCCGCAGCCCGCTGTGAGGAGAGGACGTTGATTGTTTATATTTCACATTGTTTTGATTCAATAATTTTAATTTAATTGCAGTTAAACTTGCCTTTAAAATAAAATAAAGTTACACTAAAAATTAATATAAAGGGATTTATATCGAAAGTCTCGTAAGCTTGGGAGAAATACACCGCAGTAAATAAAATAGAAAATACTTAACGTTCATTGATCTTCCCGGCCCCTTTCTATGCACGGACCGGTACTGGTCAGCTGACCGGACATTGGGGACTACTCTGGTGTAAGTAAAAAATTATTATTTGCTGATAACTTTTGAAATTTGTTGTTAATGGCTCATATTATAGAACACTTAATCAATACCAGGTTGTTAAACCTTCTATTTCATTACTTATGCAGAAAAACAATTGGGGAGTCAGAAATAAGTAAAATATAATTTGCATCAGCGTATAAAGTCTGAAAGTACTCAGTTATTCTCAGAATGAAAAATTAACATTAAATATTTGTATGGATGTCTTTTTTTAAATATGGAATTGTTTTCGTTGCTCTTGTTTCTTTTTTTAACAAATATAATTTATCTATTAACAAGAAATCCAAATTAAAAAATAAAAACGTCATGTGTTTTTTTTTATATCATACAAGTATAATGTATTACTTTGAAATCTAAAAATAGTAAAGAGTTTATTGTCTCCCACCAAGAAATCAAACTTAAATTACGTAGGTTAGATACTTAAGTTAATGGCAGATGTTCAGCACTTGGAAATACGAATGATTATCAACAAAACACAAAAATTGTAACCGAATCCTCTGTGTATGTATATATATTAGGTTGGGGGAAAAGAAATCAAAATTTTTTTCGGTAGATGTCTGTAGTGATCGATATCCTGAAAAGTATCGATCAAACAATATCATTTTTAGGCTCGTTGGAAAGGTGGCACTTAAAATATTATTAAATTATTTATTTATTATTTAGTTCAATTCAGTTGTTTGACAGAGTTTTAAAAATGGAAGCCAGCAAGGAGAAAATTTGGTACAATTTACAGTTTTTCTTTCATAAAGGCGAAAATGCAGCAGTCTGCTGTATTTCTGAATGGCGTTTACGGTCCCGTATTGTAACATCCAATTACGTATAGTGCGTATATTTACTTTCAGGAGGCAAGCCATTATTTTTACGCCACAGCACTATTGGTGATGTGTAGGGTGACTGGGTAGGTATAATGGTACCCTCTTCTAGCATCTTGTTGACATGATAGACAGCTATTTTCTGTTTAACTATGTCGTATCTATACGGCCTTGACGCAACTACTGGATTGTCACCCGTATTTCTTTCATGATACCAAACACGGGTCAGGCCCAGCTTTTCTGAAAAGAGTCCACTAAAACTTTTGAATAATACTTGCAACTCTTGTTATCGATGTTAATCTAACTTCGTATGAGAGAGATCAATCCCTAACTGCTACTCTATTTGTGGTACCACCTTAATCTCCGAATCCGGAAACATCAACTTTTCTTAATCAAAATTTTAAGACATTTTTGTTGCCTTCATAAAATCCACTCCCAAGGTGTACTGGTACTGCATCCTCTCAGTAACATGGGAATTCTATTATTTTGTAAATTCCCGAATTCTGACTTGCAATTTAATTGCTACTGTTCTTCCTCTCTTGAAATCAGAAACTTGGTTAAAAGACACTCGTTTTATTCCAGGAGACACAGGTAAACAACTAACGCAAAAATTATGCCTTACTTCAAATCACCAATCTGTTTTCCCTTTATATAACGCTACGGGTGTCGCTATGGTCACCCGTGGTGTGCATCTGCGCCATAATGCTAATGATTTGCATATTTCATCGTCACCAACACATGATGTAAATTTCACATTGTTTCACATAGTTCTTTCCTTCAGGGTGTTGCATTTAGTGTGACCAGCAGTGTATATACCCAAGGGTTCAAAAAGTAAAGTACGAAGAGCTCTGGCAAGTGTATAAATAACCCGTATGAATAAAGATTCCTCTAAAGATAACGGAAATGATCACAGAATTGAAACGGAACCGGGCGATGGAAATGGTTCTCCAGTAACATGAATAAATCTAAGTTAGAAGATGGCTACTTTGACAGAAAAATAGTCTGTGATTGAAATAAAAAGTGTAATACAGTGTTTGTGTTTAAAGAAAAAAAATCTCCGTCTGAAATTCATCGACTATTCGAAGAAGAGTACGGTACAAGTGTTATATTACTTTGACAAGTGTTATTTTGGCGCATGGCAGAACAGATGTGAGAGAGGAAGAAAGATCCTTTTCGAAGGGAGCTATTGGACCACCCTCCTTAAATTCTCGACGGCGCACAGAATAATTTCCATCTTTTTGGACCATTAAAGAAAGTGGAAGAATTGGCAGATCCAGACTTATATGTTACTACCACATTACATCTGATAACTTTTCAGAAGAAATTGGAAACAAGTAGATAAAAAGCTAAGATATTTATCTAATTTTAAAATTTTGCTTTCTTTTTAGAACTGTACTGTGAAATATTTGAGAAAAGGAAATAAAAAATTGTCTCATCATATGTGTATAATTTTCAAAGTTTTTTATTTTTATTGTTAAGAAATTTCTTATAAGTTTAATTTCTATATACTTTATAATGTTCTTGCCTGAGCGCCTAAAGGTGTGAGAGAATTGGAAGGAAGACTAGCCGTATTTCAAAAAGAATCTAATTTATTAACAATATTAACCAGAACTCAAATTTAATCGTTCAAGAATAAGAGATGCACCCAATTAATAAATATGAAGACAATTAACGAGGTACATGAGATATGAGAAGACTTGAGTGTTTAATACACCTATTTAGATCAACAGCTCTGACTTCTTCACTATTTAATCCAGATTCAATCTCCAGTGACAGTTCGTCACCTTAAGTAATTCAATTATCAAATATTAAATATCCGCGATTCACATTCAATTTAATTAATCATTGCTTCGCTAGCAATCTATCCTATCTCTCTTCTCCTAACATGAAAACCTAGACTATATATAATAGTCCTAATTTACATATTCACGTTTTCTTCGAGGGAGAGTTTTATAATAAAATGATTTATAGAGCCCAGAAATTCCTCAAGAGGATTTTTAGTTAAAAGAGGGCAGATAGAACCGTCACAACTTTAGGTAGATTTTAACATATTTATATTTATAATAATTTGTTTTTTTTTTGCATTTTACAATTTATGCTTAACTTTTGGACACCAGTATATATATATTTATATCAACAACATAATAACAAGGAATATTTTTATAATAGTGATAATGTAATAAAAGTTAAACGAATAAAAAGAGGCAAAAGGAAGAAAAGAAATAGTAAACTACCAGTTGAGATTGCTCCAAAAATTAATGATTTATGTATTAACTTTGAAAAGTCTTTTAACATTAAACATATTAAATATTTCCTGTTTGGTTTGAACAAAAAAGAAATCAAGTATACTAAAGTTATCCTCGATAAGCATAATTTTCAAGATTGCCATGCCTTACATATTATTAAAGATATTATTAATTTTCTCATTCATAAATTCAATATAAGAGATAAAGATTTGGTAAATAGTACTACTGAGTATTGTACAATTTTATTCATGAATAAATCCTATAATAACATTAATTTTTCAAAAACATTTAATAAATATGTGCATTGCTTACCTATCAATAATGTTTGCATTAAAAAGGCTTTTAAGTATAATAAAAAAATTGGTAGCTCAATTTTTAACTACAATAAGATTAATGATTTGCAAAATAATACCTTTCTTTGTAATTGTAAGGATTATCCTGAATTTATAAACGAGCATCACAAACATGTTGTAACTGGCAATTTAAATATTGTTGAAGATAATACTCTTAGGGAAATTATGTCAAAAGGTACTAGTTATAGATTAATGATCTCCAATAATAATAATGCCATAAAAAACAAATCTCTAAATATATTTGTAACTTCATTACTAAATTAGCAATTAAATACACTTTTCCTATTGAAGCTTTTAATGAATTTAAATACAATGTTTTAAAAGAGTTACTGAAAAATAACTATAAAACTGATTGTGGATGAATTTACAAAAATCTTAAGCATCATATTGTAGAACTACAAAAGAATTTCATTATTGTTTATGTTGATAAAGTTCCGGGTAATTATGCAATTATTTGCAAATGGTTGTATGCTGATATGCTTAATAGACATTTTCATAATAATAATGCTTTTAAAAAATCTAATTCTAGCAATAGAGAAATTTTTAATCGAATTTCTGCTTTTTATAAAAAATTAGATTTACGCATTTTGGATATTAAATTCCCTCATATTTTCTTAACTCCAAAATTTCATAAAAATCTATTAAATTTAGAACTATAACAAACGGCTTTAAAACTTATATTACACTTCCGGGTAGAAAGCTACAAAAGGTTATTCAATCCACATTAGACAGTATTGATAATTCGATTATAGTTAAGAATAGCTTGGATATCATTAAGTACATGCAAGATAAAAAAATTACTTCTATTCACACCTATGACTTTGAAGATTTATTTAATTCCATAGATATTGGGGATATGGTTAAAATTCTCAAAATAGCCTATAACAAATATTCTTTGAATAAATAATTAAGTATGATAAATATCTTTCAATTATTCATCTAGTACTATATGAAAATTATATTTTTCACAATAACTCTTATTATCAGCAAATTAAAGGTCTTCCACAAGGAGGACCTGCGAGTAACTGTTTAGCCAATATTTATCTGCACTTTTATGAATATGATAACATTAGTATAGATTCTTGTTACTTTTTTAGATACATAGATGACTTAATCATCTTTAGTAATATAGTAAATTTTGTTCCTAGTTTTAAATATTATCCCCTATATTTGAAATTATTAAAAACCAATTATAATAATGACTCTGCAAACTTTTTAGACCTACAATTATTTGTTAAGAATAATATACTAATTAGTAATATTTTTGATAAAAGAGACTCTTTTGATTTTAACATTATTAAAATGCCTTTTTGGGAAAGTAACCTACATCTCTCTCTATCTATTTTTAGAAATATCATCTTAAATTTTATAAAAAGAAATAACGATTTAGTCACAGATAATGATGTTAAGCAAAATAATTTTAAGCTATTCCGCAATAATTGCTTGGAATACAACTATCCAAGTAACTTCATTTTTAAATATATGTCTAAATTATCTCTCTAATTCTCCTTTTCAAAGTTTAAGTATTATTCTTTGTTTTTTTCTCCTTCTGTTTTTTATTATTTTCAATTTGTTTTAGTTTGCTTTGTTTAATTACAAAAAAACTATCCAGGTGGCGCCACTAATTTTTGAATCTGGTTTTATCAACTTAACACGTCATTTTTAACGATCATTTAGCGTATTGCTCTCGTACGTACAGTTTTTCCGGCTCTCCGGTTATTTGCATTTTTTCATGTAAGTTTTTGCTTCATTATTCCTTTTCAAAATTATTTTTATCTATATTTTGTTAGGATTCATTTCCTTTCATATTTTCTATTATTTTCATTTTATTTTTCTTTTGGTTGCAAATTACACGTGGTTGGTTTTAGGCCTAACTTTTCAATATTGGTATGTTTTCCTGTTATGTATAAAATTTCTGCTGAACAGGGGAAGGTAGGATCCATAAAATATATTTAACCCTAATTTTGCTGGTCCTAATTCAGCAACAGCTTTAGAAATCATAACAGATCTTCATTTTAGTCTATTGACTCTTTTGGCTTCTTACATTTTAAAGTTCTAATTCTGTTCCATGTTTTACATACGCTTAGTTAATTCTTCTATAATAGACTCTTCCATTATTTTTAAAGTGTGTTTCTTTAAATCTGGTTTGAATCTTCTAGCTTTGTTAGTGATAATATTTTGTATTATCAATTTTATTATGCCATGTATTTCTTTCATTTTATGTTACTATATATTTATATATATATATATATATGTGTGTGTGCGTGCGTGCGTGCGTAATATAAGATTTACTTTGTAAAAACTTTGCGCAAAAACTTGAAACTTATATAGCAATTAACATCATTTGAAAATTTCTCATAAAATCTTCACTTAATTTAATATTTACAGACACATCTTCGCAAATGACAAGTTAAAACACTTTCGCGACGAAGGAAGCAAACACCTGCGTACCGCCAGGGCCGGAGGTTTATATCGCGATTGTCACTCACAGGCCGGAGGGTTTTGTGTAGTTAAGCCTTAATCCATAAAAATACCGAAATATAAACGCGTTTTTCAATATTGTTCTGTATATTATACGAACGGCATATGCTTCATATATTTCGTATTAATATACTTTATTTACTTCAGCCACTTTCTGTTTAGGCAGAAACTTTTAAACATTTTATCGTAAGCATTTGTAAAAGTCGATCTTGTAAAAAAGTAAGAAAAAAAAGACAATTTTTTTTTGTCTACTAGATTTAATTATCCATAAAAAACTAGACAGAAAACCAATATCAAATGCATCAGCGAAAATAAATCTCTCATCTTCACTATAAACAAAAATCACATGTTCATTTCAAGAGCAGTCGTACAGCACTCAATTCGGAAACATTGCTTTCCCCGTATGTTAATAAAAAAAGCACGTCTAAGTGAATAATATTTCTCTCATTTCGAGTAGAAGGTCAGATATCCATGTATCTCAAGTCTTATGGACATAGAATACCATATTTTGCCAAACAACTGAGCTTAAAATCGTTTCAGGTCCCTGGCGCACCGGTGAGTCGCTAGGCCAGTGAGGAAGAAACACGCTAGCGCACTGATGCGACACTTGTCTCCTGGCGGTGTTTTGTGCAGGCACACGGGTGCGACGTTCGTCCCGAAGGGGTTAATATATTGATACAGTAGTTTTTATATAAAAAAAACATTTCAATCTATCTCATAGTTTAAATGTAACATCTAGCGTTATTATACAAGGGTGATCAAATGAAAAGGTACGAAACGACACGGTGGGTACAAATATAGACTTTATTCAAATATACACCATAGGCCTGAGCACAACGATCCCACTGATGAACAAGCCGCAGGATTCCTTGTTCCCAGAATTCCTGTGGCTGTGACGAGACCCAGTCCTTCACAGTGTCCTTGAGTACGTCGTCCGAGTTGAAGCGCTTTCCTTTCAGGTGTTTCTTCAGTGGACCAAACACATGGAAATCGCAGGGTGACATCTCCTGACTGTAGGACGGATGGTCCAACGTCTCCCAATGGAACTTGTCCAGTTCCATTTGTGTGACTCTGGAGACGTGTGGACGCGCGTTATGATGGAGCAGAACCACACCCTCCGTGAGCAGCTCCGGTCTTTTGTTCTTGATGGACCTGCGTAGGCGTCGGAGTGTCTCACAGTACACATCGGAGTTAATGCTTTTTCTGTGCTCGAGTAATTTTGTGCTCGCATCATTTGGACGCCACTTTTTATAAGAGCCTTTGCTCTCTCCTGCGCATGCGGGCACCGCGCATGATCCGATCCCAGTCAGAGTCTCCAATGGCATCCCGAGATGTCTCGCTACATTCTCCCTTGGCGGAATATGCAAATATTTAACTGTTTCATTTTTATGTCGTTTCGTACCTTTTCATTTGATCACCCTTGTATTTAATGAACTCTCTTATGGTCTTGTTTAACATATTTTAAATCTCTCAGTGACATTTTTTTTTCATTTTTTCCCCCACTAAATATAATATTGTTATTAGATAGATTTGTAGCAAAATGTTAAAAGTAACATTATTACTTATTTTAAATGTATTGTTAATTTCCTACGCATAGTAGATAATTCATTTCAGGTTTTAGTAAATTTCAAGTTAATAGATTAAAATCCACAAAAAAAGAATTAAAAAGAAAAACTGGGCTATTACTATCTAATTCACTTTCCATATTACACAGAATCTTCTAGGCTCAAAATTACTAAACTTCCTTTTTGAATTTCTATCCATTCATACAAAAACTATTCTCAATTATTTACAGCCCAGTGTTTATTTAACTAATAAAGATAATGATAATATAAATAACAATATAAATTTATAAAACACTGTTGGGAATGAACCATTATTTTTAAAGACAATTTCATTTATTGATTTGTCTCATTGTAACCCTATTCTATGATTATTCTACACTCTGAAAAAACACACACGTCTTCAAGTTAAACTGACACCGCTGTCCGCGCATATTACGTTCGTCCGGCATTTTCAGTAAAATTACCGGAACTCCTAAAATCCGATTTCAGATAATCCTTCCAAGCTCCAAAACACTGACGGTATTGAATTTTGGTACCCTAGCACGTGCAAATTCAGCCGCTAGAGGGAATGTAAATTCGTTAACGGGACTCGAACGTGAAACCATTCCACCTAATTCCGGCAATATCCTGCAAATTTATGGGAGTTTCTGAAATATGATATCCGATTTTGGATTCTCGTTTATCATCCCGAAAATGACCAGAAAATTATTTTTCCCGATCCAAGACTTTTGAGGAGAGCTCCTGTCATGGTCCGCGTAATAGACAGTCACCCGGCATTATTCATGATTCTCCAAATTTACGGCAATTTCTTATATCGGATATCTGATTCAAATTCCCCGACTTAAAATACGACAGAGACCAAGTTTTCGCGCTTCAAGGCTTTTAATATAAAGCCCTGTCAGTGTGTGTCTAAAATACGGTCGACCTGCATTATCCGGCAAAGTTAAGAGTATTATTGTTATTCAATTCAAAATTTGGATTCCATGTCCCGAAATACACCAGGAACTAATTTTTCATGCACCTTGGTGAACAAAGTCCGCTCCCGCACAAGTACAAACACATTCCGACATTTTGCGAATTTTCTCGTTTCCCGGATTCTGCGCATTTCCGGCTGTAAAAAATAGTGACGTTTAAAATAGAGATAAAAACTATCTTATATTTTAAGTTGGACGAAATGACACACAATATGCAAAATTATGTTAGGATCGGTTGAGTAGGCTCGGAGTTCAACGCGGACAAACACTGTGACACGGGATTTTTATATACAAAGATATATTTATATATCTTATTCACAAATTTTCAATGGTTAATAAAATACTTTCTATCTCACACCAATCAAGTTCAACACAACGACACAAACACACACAATTGTTAATAAATTATTGTAGTACATGCTAAGACAGTTTTTTTCAAATATTAATTCATTAATTGCCGGCTTTCGACGCCAACTTAGATTAGTCTATATTGTTGTAACAATGTAACTGTTAAAACAATGACAAAAGTTGGCATCAAAAACCGGTTTTGCATTGTTACAACAATGCAGACAAATCATGGTCTTTTTTTTTTAAAAAATTCCTACTCAATCAGTTCACTCTCTCCTCCCTGTATATATATCTGTTCAAATTATAAAATACTTACCATTCAAAGTAGGAATTGGCCTAAAATTTATTAAAAATATTATTCTATTAAAATTTTTTAAAGGAAAATTTTTTAATATGATAAATTAATTATAAATTTATGAAATACGGTAAAAAGTATTTTTAAATGAATGTACCATATTGTGCTTATGAACATGAGTGAACTTTTTTTTTATAATTTGGTTCACAAGTCTATTGCGGTAGCTTTTCAGTTTCTCAAAAATATCATTTGTGTTTGTAAGGCATCTTTATTGAATAACATTTTTGGAAACAAAATACCCTGTATTATTCTGATCAATTATGCTATTCAACAGATAGACAACTTCCTATTTCATATAGTTTGTTGATTAAACACCATAATTATTTCTTTGTCATAGATTCTGCCCAAAACTTGCTTATACGCTCAAAATATTGCTCTTAACTGAAACAGAATTTTCGAAAAAAAGAAAAGTTACTTAATTTTTTTATTAATGTAATGTTTGTGTTAATTTTTTTTATATATTTGTTAATAATTTAGATACAAACTTTGTTCGATATGACTCAGTTAAAAAAAGAAAAAAATACACTATCATAAAAATCACAGAAAATAAATTAATCAGAAGCTCTATAAAAATGTTATATATGATCCCCCTATTTAGCACTAGAAAGATTTCTAATTATTTTACAGGCATATTTAGTTCAAATTAATGATTATAACAGCATTTAAGTAGATATCAACTAATAAACAGAAACTATAAAAAAGAAAACTAACGGAAACATATTAATCTTACTCGTATAAAATAATATTCGTATGGACTGAGTCTATCATTCATAAGAACTTCAGAAGTATAGTTATATTTACTATGATATACACATTTGTCAGACAAGAAAAGTATTTTTGCATCCTCTCAGAACAAATGAATGATTGACAGAGAGAGACGACGCAAGTATCCAATAATACTTCAAACTCGATTCAAATCAATCTTTTCACAGATATCTACATCGAAGAGAAGTAAAAGAAAATAAAACTCTTTCTAAGGTATTCACTACGGGTCAAAAAAGAAGATGGTGTTTAATAATTCATCATCCTTTTTCTTATAAGTAGTTGCAACACTGTATGGCAAAAAATATATACATAAGTAAATTTGAAACAAAAAAAGAATAGTGTGTGTTTCAATTTTACCTCTATTTCATTTCCAGATTTAGACACGATAACAAAATTACTTGTAACAAATATGTGTCTGCCAAAATCTAGATAAGAAAAATTAACGTCGGGCAAATAAATTTATACACTAAAAACTATTTAAAAATAACTATATTTTGATATGTATTGATAGGTGTAAGAGATTATGTTTATAAAATTGTAGTACAAGTATATTTAGAAAGAAGAAATTATGGAAGATAGTGTGAAAAAGTGCCTTTTAAAGTATTTCATTCTATTTTCTGAATCTGTTGAATAAAAGCAAGGTGTCTAAAAATGTTTGTTTTCTTGTGAAATTTTAAGATGCATTATATTTTTATTTTTGAAACCAAAGCAATTTAAATGCCTTCACATTTTATCAGATAACTTTTAAGTTCTGCGGTTAATTTATGCTCTGGTTAAAAATATAGCTCTTATAGGTATAAAATTAGGTTGAAGAACTTCTATAGCAATAAATGTTACATTTAAACAATGACGCTGAGATAACACTTTAATAGATAACATTTTTTTATTTAATTTGCTTTTTGACACTATACATTACTTGTACCTCTCAATATTTTACCTTCTTTTTTCACTATTAATCAAAAGCTTAGGGAGAAAAGTAGTTCACTCATCACGGTATTTCGGGAACTATTAGATCTACCGACTTCAAATTCGGCAGGCATGTTCCTTTCATGGACTAGAGATCCGTGCAGAATAAGTCTTGCAAAATTTTACCCTCTAGGGGGGGGGGTTGCAAGAGTTTAAAGGGCATTATAAATAAAAAAAATCTTATTTTTGAACTGTAAGTTCCATATACTTGAAATTTGGTAAGCATGTTTTTTGTTGTTGTATAGAGATACGCTAAGAACGGATTGTACAAAAATCGACTAATATGAGGGGTGATGGTGCAGGGAGTTTCTGGAGCTTCATGCATGAAACTTTTCTTTCTTTCGAACCACTAGACCAACAATAAAGAAAATTGAGTAGTTTGATGAGTTTAAATTTGCTAAGAATGGCCTCTTACGGAAATCGAGTTTCAAGGGTGGTTATGGAGCATATTGATAAGAGAATCCCGCTTTTTGAGCTATTAGACTTAGTCTTTAAATTTGGCAAGCATATTTATTTCGCTGAGTTGAGTTACACTAAAATTGGGTTTTGCGGAAATCCACTTTAGGGGAAGGGGCTGCAAAAACAATCTTAACTTTATAACCGATAAGCAAAAATAACTCCGGCGGCTAGCTCAAATAATTTTAATTGGTGGCACATTTTAATTGAGCACAGTTACAATTACATAAAAACAGGAAAAATCTATACAAATACTAAGATGTTTGCGCGGGCGGACATTGGCACATCTTTTCTTCCCCGAGATGGCAGGCTGACTGATTGTCCACACGGCCAGGAGAGGGCGCTCTATTACCATTTGTTACACTCCCCCTATGATTCCTAGGTATCGTCCTCGATGAGGAACCAGCAGAGTTGTTTTTCCTGGATCTTCCCCTTTTTCTGAGAGGCATCACTGGAGTGGCTTCCTTATCTATGCATGACGAAAAGCAGATGAATGATTAGGTCCGAGAACATCAAGTGGGTTGTTCGGATTTGCCACTTCATAAGTCGTCGGAGAGCGTTGAGTCACAATAATATAAGGCCCATCTCTTTTAGGCATGAATTTGGCTGTTTTCTTCTGGGCAGAATTGCTAAGGGGGTGAAGGGTTACCCAGACCTTATTACCTGGATGATACAAGGGACCAGGACGATGTCTTTTATCATAGAAGGCCTTTCGCTGATCTTGTTTCTCTTCAATTCTTTCACGGATTTCAGAAGAAATTCTTGCCAATCTTTTTCTCTGGCACGAAATTTTCATTATCTATGATGGCTCGAAAGTCGTTGGTCACATCATCTATAGTTCTCATTTCTCGTCCAAACTGCAGGTAAGCAGCAG
This sequence comes from Trichonephila clavata, assembly GCA_019973975.1. NCBI lineage: Eukaryota > Metazoa > Arthropoda > Arachnida > Araneae > Nephilidae > Trichonephila > Trichonephila clavata. Next base: position 45,764 of record BMAO01029608.1, on the reverse strand, counting down.
TTTTACCGGTGGTGTCACACTTCACACTGTTCAGAGCGAAACGGATAGACGGCAACTTATCTTCCCATTCATTGTGTCGATTTTGAACTAAGATGGCAATTCTTGGTTTTAGGTTACGGTTTTTCCTTTCAACAGGATTTGCTTGTGGGTGATAAAAAGGAATAATGTCTTGATCAATGTTCAGTATGAAACAAAGTTGTTGCATGACGGCACCCACAAACTGAGAGCCATGGTCGCTAATTAATCTTCTGGGTAAGCCGTATCGTAATATAACCTCTTTCATTAGAGTTGTAGAACATTCTCTAGAACATTTGCCTTGAGTGAGGGCAAAAAGTTCAACCCATCTTGTGCAACAGTCTTCAACAATAAATATCCACTTCTTTCCTGATGGACTTTCAGGTAAAGGTCCAAGCAAAACAATGGAAACTGTCCCGAAACGTTGAGAATACACAGGTGTACGTGAGAATCCGGAAGACTTTTGGTTGGATGGTTTGTAGCGATTACATTCTGTGCATTCTTTACATAATCAGTGATGTAAGAACGCATACCTGTCCAGTAATGCCGTTTGGAGATTCTGTCAAACGTTCAATCGGCTCCATAATGACCTGCGTTTGGTGCATCATGGTGAATTTTCAAAATCTCTTGTCTTTCGTGAATTGGCACAACTAACTGGGCCTCTTCACTTTCAGAAGTAGGAGAGTAACGGAATAAAATTCCATGATTCATGAGGTATCCTCTTTCTGACCAGTTGGCAAAATTAACACCTTTTTCATTGTTTTCAAAACATTCAATTATTTTCTTCACACACAGCTCGTCATCCTTCAATTGTTCTTGGCGAACTTCTTTAGGTGAGCGTGTGGGAAAATCGACGAAAACAGTAAGAATGTCACAGTCTGCTTTCTCTTGTTCTGACGTGGGTCTAGACAATAAGTCCACAATAAAGTTCAATCTTCCGGGAATATAGTCGATAGTTAGATTATAAGATTGGATCTGTAGTGCCCATCTTGCAAGTCTTCCGGTGGGAGATTTCAAAGATAATAACCATTTTAAAGGCTGGTGGTCAGAGGAGAGTCTAATAGTTTGTCCTTCAACGTAACCTCTAAATTTCTCAAAGGCCCACATAACTGCAAGAGCTTCTCTTTCTGTAGTAGAATAATTTCACTCCAATGACGAAAGTAGTCGGTTTGCATATTCTATTGGGTGTTCCTCATCCTTTTCTACTTGGAGTAAAACTGCTCCGAGGGCAGCGCTACTGGAATCTGTTCGGATGACAAACGGTTTGGTACCGTCAGCTGGCTTAAGGACAGGAGAAGACGCTAGTTTTGATTTTAGCTCTCTGAAAGCTTCTTCTTGTTCAGAGCCCCACTTCCACATTGCATTTTTCTTTGTTAAGTCTATTAGTGGTTTTGAAATTTGAGAAAAGTTTGGAATGTATCGCCGATACCAGGAACAGGTTTGTACAAAGCTTTGCACTTGTTTAACAGAGGTTGGGGACGTCATATCTGCGATAGCAGCTGTCTTTTGTGGATCAACTGAGATGCCTTCCTCAGTAATGTAATGTCCTAAGTATTTCACCCTTTTACAACAGAAGTTGCACTTCTCTCTATTTGCATTTAATTTAAATAATGAAAGACGTTTAAAACTTGCTCTAGGTCAGAAAGATGCTTCTGGAAGGTTGGAGACAATATTATGATGTCATCTAGATATGACAGTGCTAGCACATTGTTTAATCCTAAACGGATATTGTCTATCAACCTTTGGAAGGTTGCAGGTGCATTTCGTAATCCAAATGGCATACGAGTGAACTTTTAAATACCAAAAGGGCATGTGAAAGGAGTTTTGTCTTAATCCTCTGCCGCAGCTTTTACTTGGGGGTATCCTGAACGCAAGTCAATAGTCGACATATAAGGTGTTGGCTTAGCTTCGTTAAGCAAGTCATCCATCCGAGGCAAAGAATAACTATCTGGGACGGTTTGAGCGTTCAACTTCCTGTAGTCTACACAGAGACGCATGCTGCCATTTGGTTTTGGAATCAAAGCAACGGGAGAGGCGCACGGAGATTCACATTCTACTACGATGCCTTGTTGCAGCAGAGAATCTAGCTCTTTTTTCAACAGCTCCTTCCTGGCTGGATTCATCCGATAGAGAGGCACTGAAATTGGTGGGTTGTTTTCAGTGTTGATGCTATGTTTGATAAATGGAGTAGCTTCTCCCCTTACTTTGAAGGTAGAGTGATGATTTTTAAGCAAGCTATCTAGTTCCACACGCTGAGAACCAGGGAGTTCTTGTCCCTCATCATCCCGTAATTGACAGTTATTTATTGCTACAGGAAGTGCATTAACAGATGTACTCTGATAAGGCGTTACGAAATTGTACGATTTCCGGGAATCGTTACAAAAAACCCAACAGTTGTTCCTGAAATTTAGTACTATTCCAGCATTTTCGAGAAAGTCAACTCCAAGTAGAGTGGAGTTGTTTTTGGCATTATGCAAAATAATAAAGGGGTTTTTAAACTTTCTGCCTTCCAGTAGGACATTTTGAAATGTACGTAGAACGTCTTTCTGAGTAACGATTCCATCAGCAAAGGATAGGGATATTGCTGTCTTCTCAAAAGCAGCTCCTTGTTGCAGAAGGATACTGTAAAGAGAGAGAGAGAGAGTTTCTCCTGAAATCGAATGACTTGCACCACTGTCCGCAAATGCAGTTCCTGAAACCCCATTTATGCTGAACCTAAGTACAGCATTTCTGTTGGAAGGAGAGAGACTGTTAACTCGCAGAATTCCAAAGTGAGCTGGGTCACCCTTTGCAGTCAGGGCATTTTGACTTGATGTAGCCGAGCTTTCCACATCCATAGCAGGGCAGAGGAGTTCGGCTTTCAAATTGCGAATGCCCTCCAAATGGTTTTCTTGGAGCTTCCTTTGCTTTATCCCCCGTTCTTATACTGATTTGCTTATTTGTTTTTGGGGGAAAGAAGTTCTTCTTACGTCTGGTAAAACTTTTTGGTTCGACGTCTTGCCTCCAGAAATTTCATAAAAGTCTAATTTTTGTACTAGCTCAGATGAGCTTTTAACATCTCCCCAGATATCCACGAAGTGTTCTTTAACATCCCTCGAAACTCTTCTCTTAAGCTGATCGATAAAGGATCGATCCTTAAGGGAGTTAAAGTCTTTCACTTCAAGGCTATGTAGCCATTCTTCTAAGTAATTGTTTAGCTCGTACGCTAAGTCCTTCCACAGAGCTTCGGATTATTTATCATGAGTACTAAACTTAATTCGAAACGATTCAGCACTCAATTTGAATCGTTGGAGCAGCACTTGTTTAATGTGCTGATAATTTTTTAATTTCTCTTTAGGTTCCCACAAGATAATATTGTAAATATCAATAGGTAACATAGGTAGAAGGTGTGTTACATAATCGAATTCCCCTGTGTTAACTTGCTCACACTGCCTTTCAAATATTTTTAGATAGGTTGAAATGTCTGAAGTTTCCACAAATCCGGGTATGAGGTGCTGGATATTTATTTTCTCTGCAGCAGCAGCATTAGTGTTAGTTGAAGAAGTAGTAGTCATGTTTAACTTCATGCATTCTAGTTCTAAAATTAGTCCGTCTTGTTCTCGTTTGTATTCATTTTCCTCCTCCTCCTTGCGTTCAGCCTGAACCCTTGTGTTAATAATTGTTTCTAGAAGAGTTTTGGAAACTGTTCATCATAGTCTTTCGAAGTTGTGATTAAATTTTTAAAATCTATCAATCTCATTATTTCTCCTACTTCGAGGCCTAATTCTGTAGCTAGTGTTTTTAAGTCCTCTTTGCGCGCTTTAGCAAGATACACCATTGTTTTTAACTTTTGAAAAAAAAGGGTCAATTATAAAATCTGACAGCCACAAATTAAATGCTGTTAATTTAGTTTTAAAATACACTGATGGCCACCGTAAATGCAACACTAAGAAAGACAAGAGATGGCACAACAAATTTTTTTTGTAGATAACATGTTGACCAAGCATCAAATGATTAAATTTATAGACTTCTGTGAAGTGTGGTTCCTGCCAGAATCAGTAGCCAGAGTAGCCGCCATTGTTGGAGATCACCGCTTCCACACGCCTCGGCATTGATTCAAAGATACTTTGGATGTGTTCTTTGTGTACAGCAGACCAAGCAGCTTCCACACGTTGCCAAAGTTGATCTGGTGTGGCCGCTGGTGGTGTAATCTGTGTCAATCGTTGAGCAACCATGGACCACATGTTTTCTATCGGTGAAAGATCTGGAGAGAGAGCCGGCCAGGGAAGCAATTCAATCTGGTGATTGACGAAAAACCTTTGGACAATGCGTGCCACGTGTGGTCGCGCGTCTGAAATATGGCTGTGGCCAAGCCCTGAAGCTAAGGAAGGAAAACTGGCTCCAACACCTCGGAGATGTAGCGCTGGATGTTTAAAGTACCGGCAATGCGTACTAGAGGAGTGCGAGAGGGATATCCAATACCACCCCATACCATAATACCCAGTGCAGGACCAGTGCGGCGGTGCATAACGTAGCTGTTCAGCATCCTCTCTCCACGGTGTCTCCACACTCGAATCCGACCATCGTGGTGTTGCAGACAGGTGTGTGACTCGTCAGTAAAGAAAACCATTTCATTCTGCCACCCTCATCCTCCTTTCATCGCACTATTGGCGGCGGAGACGTCTGTAGTTTTGCGTCAAGGGTAGACGAAGCAATGGACGTCTTGCGGACAGACCACTCTGCTGTAAACGGCGTCGAATGGTACGTGCAGAAACTGAATGATGCGTTACAGACTCAATGTGCTGTGCTATGGTTCGTGATGTGACTGAGCGATCCGTCACTGCCATGCGCACAATTTGCCTGTTATCACATGAAGTGGTGCACTGAGGTGGATGCGATCGACCACGTCGGTTCGTCGTACCCTCCTGCATCCAACGGTCACATATCCGCATTACAGTTGTTTGGTTTCGTCCAACACGACGGCCGATTTCCCTGAAAGATATTCCACAATCTCGGTAGGCCACTATCCTTCCCCTGTTGAATTCGGATACTTGATCAAAAGCTGATTGCTGTTTTTTACGAGACATAACTGATCGTTTTTTGAAAAAACCACAAGAAAAACACAATTGCCGAACTTGAAGTCGTCGAAATCTCCAAGCCTTAAATAGCGCTTTGAGGTGGCACCACAGGCGTGCGTGATGTGTGTCTGCGTTGAAATTCTAATCATATTTGCCTATCTTACCTCCGCTAATGCATGTTGTAAATTTCATGTTATTTGCGTGCTTCCTTCAGGGTGTTGCATTTACGGTGGCCAGCAGTGTAGTTAACATTTATAATGGAGCATCAACTAATCACTAAAATAATAAGAATTAGATATTCGAACACAATACTATTAAAAAGTATATATTATAGATGTTTGACAGGATGCAAAATCTAAACTTCGAGAAAAAAAATGAAAATTCAAATAAACAGAAATTCTGATGCACTTAGCCAAAACAACATATAAACTATTCCTTTAAGAGCGTCTTCGAAATTTCAGAAATCTGCTTTATCCAACAGATGGCGTTGTTTGCAACTCGGATGACGTCATAAAGATAACTTTTGTTTTCTAGAAACCTATCGTTACTATAGCAACGGGGTGTGGTTTAGAAATGATTGACAGATGTAGTCGGTATGAGAGCGCATGCGCTCTTTGAAGAACCAGATCGAAGAGAGGAAAAACGTGTCAGCCAACGGGGGGGGGGGTGAGGAAAGAATGGGAAAGAGTTTTCTACAAATAGTTTCAAAGTTTGAATAAGGTTCTGTCACTGCCGCACAAAATTGGGTGCGGAGACATTTTTTTTGAAAGCCGTGCTAGTGGATAGGTATCAAAATGTGAATTGCACTTCTAAGTATATATAGTTCTGGAATCTACTCAAAAATACATTTTTCTGCAGAAATGATGAGGCTAATCAGTCTAGATTTGTCAGAAAACATAGGATATATTTGCTTAATTTGGGTATAATTATTATGTGAGTTTTTCCCATTCATATGGAAAATAATTGAGTTTAATGAACTTTACATGAATTATTGTATTTCAGGGTAGGCCTTTGAGTTCAACATTTTTGAGGTAATTCTATTGTAGAATTTTACTGTTTCCTGGTTTCGGATGACATTTATCCCTTTTTGTGGAAATTGGTATTGTAGTTTAGAAATCATGTAATTCATTTCAACTTTTCTATAAAATCATCGTTATCAGGCTCCGGATTTTTAGGAAGAAAACGTTCAAATTGTCTCTCTACATTGTCTTAGGTATCATAAACAATGCCCATAAGATTAAGAAGGGAAACGAAATATGGGCGGGGTTTTTAATTTTTCGATGAAGAATTTGGTAGATCTTTATTTGAAATGTAGAAAAAGTATTTTTTTTCGAGTTTTAGGGGATATATTTGTTTTATTTATCTTTGTTACCTTTATTTATTTATCGATCTAATTCTCTTTGTTTGATAGAAATATGCGAAATTTTAATAAGTTTCTTTCTGCTCATATCTCTTAGATACAAATTGTATTTGAAATTGTCATAGAAGGATGCTTATTATGGAAATAAAGTTTCGATTTGAATCTTTAAAAAGAAAATGTCATTATTCTTAGAAAATATTAACTAGAGCACTTTTTTGTCAGTCCTTTTTTAACAGCATTCCATTTCTTGTTTTACAAATTAATGCTATTTCCAATCAGGGGCATAGTTACCGCGTATCAATGATACGGGGCCCCAAGCTTTGAGGGCGGGCACCCAAACGTGTAAGAAAAATCGCAGGGGTGGCCTTAGAGAGTGCCTTCAAGGATGATACAGGGTCCACTCAGGACCAGCTCCTCCAGTGCTTTCAATACTCATGAAAATGTGACACAAATTTTACAGCCTACAATTAAATTATTATATTCATTGAATTAATTTTCAAGCTAAGATTCCTTTTTTTATTTCCTACGTGCAACGTTTTCAGAATATTTATTGTATATAGTCTGCGTTTGTACTCTCATAATGTTATTTTTAGTGTGGCCGATTATAAGCAAGATAAAATCGGTGCATTTTTGTGATCGGCTCTTTTCTTTTGAATTTTTACTGCTTTGATCTTCTTTTCTAGTGACACGATTGCGATGCTTAAATTCCCCAGAGGAGCGGTGTGGAGAACAGTAGTGCGCTTTTGAAATCTGATGCTCCTATCAATTTTTTCATGAAATTATCTTAATAAGACTCATGATTTACAGAGGAAGTTCTTCAGTGAATTCCCGAGCATGTTTATGATTGTTGTCTTGGATATCAAAAATAAAGTCCATCGGGCTAAGAAGAGGGAAGGGATTTTAAAATTTTTGAAGAAAAATTTAGTATATCTTCAGTTGAGACTTGAGGAAAAATATAATTTCCGAAGTTTTATTTTTGTAGAGAGAAATGGTGGAGGGAGACGATATATATATATATATATATATACGTGTATATATGAATATATATATATATATATATATAATGTAATAAAAAAGGAAGAAACCAAAAAAGTCAATGGACTAAAAAGGATACCTATTATGATTTCTAAAGCTGTTACTGAATTAAGACCAGCAAATTTGGGTTATATATCTATCTATCTATATATATAAAGGAGAAAAGCGACTCACCCACTCACTGACTGACTGACTAATCACGATATCTCCGGAACTATTTAACCTACAGATATGAAAATTGGTAGGCATGTTCTTTTCATGGAGTAGAGATCCGCTAAGAAAGGATTTTGCGAAATTCAAACAGCAAGGGGCGTTATAAATAATTGTTTTCATTCTTAAAGTACATTATTGAAATATGATAAGCAGAATCCTTTCATGGAGTAAAGATCCGCTATATAATGTGTTTTCTGAAAATTGACCCCAGGTGGCGTTGATGGGGATCAAGGGGCGTTCTAGATAATTATTTTCCATTTTTAATTTATTAGACTCACAGTCTTCAAATTTGGTAAGCAGATTCCTTTCATACAGTACATTTCCTAAAATGGGTTTTGTGAAAACAGTCCCTCCAAGTTGCGGTTTCCGGGTTCTCAAGGGGCTCTATAGATAATTATTCCCATTTTTAAACTATTAGACGTACAGTCTTGAAATTTGGTAAAAGATTCCTTTCGCAGAGTAGAGAACCGCTACAAAATGGATTTCGCGAAAATTAAACCACAAGTTTCATTTCGAGGGATTATGGGGCGTAATGGATATAAATATTTCCGTTTTTTAAACTATTATACCTACCTGCTTGAAAATTGGTGGACATGTTCCTTTCATGGAACAGAGTTCCATTAAAACGAAAATAAACCCCTAAGGAGGGTTGCGAGAGGTCACGGGGAATTATGGGGAAAAAATCCCGTTTTTGAATTGTTAGACCCACATACTTGAAATTGGTCAAGCATGTTTCTTTTGTTGAATAGGGATCTACTAAGAATGTATTTTAGGGAATCAACTCCTGGGGGAGCATGGGGTTACTGAGGTGTATTGACACAAAAAAATTTCCTTTTTTCGAAATACAAGGTCTATAATAGTGGAATTTGGTTTGCATTTTCCATTTGTTAAATTGAAATCCGCTAAGAACAGTTATATTGGAGAACGTTTCTCAACGGAATTACGGAGGGAATTGATAATAAAAACTTCGTTTTTACTCTATTAGACTTAGACTTAAAATTTGTCTTGCATGTTTACTTTATGGAGTAGAGTTCCACCAAAAATTGGTTACGCGGAAATCCACTTGGTTATAGGGTACGAAGGTACAAACATCCTTCTATACTTCAATTTTTAAAATTTTAAGAAAATACAAATTAGAAGTCCTGTTTTTTTTATATCAAGAGTCGAGAGTTACAGGTATATATATATATATATATATATATATATATATAAACAGTATATATTTATAAAACGTCATGAAATACCCAGCGAAGCGGGCGGGTAACGGTTAGTATATATATATATATATATATATGTGTGTGTGTGTGTGTGTGTGCGTGTTTTGTAACAATTTTTAAATTCCGTTTTTTTTCTTCTGCTTGATCTTTATATCTATGGTTGGGCATGGTACGCTCTAGAAAAAAATAATGGATTGCTTTAAATATGTTACTAGTTTGAGTAATGATGTTAAGGCTACACAGTGCCCGTTTTAAAGACAGTAATATTGAAAGTAATTTGTGTTTTCTTTTTAGATTATATTATTAAATTTATTCTTCAAATAAAAATTTTTTTACCGGTCTTAATTTTAAAAATTACAAGTTTTTCTTGTAAAATACTCAATTTTTAAAGTTTTTTAGTTATTTTGAGTGATTTCTGTTTCTTAAGATTATTGAGAACAAAAGTTAGTATGGAATTGAACAGTTCAAACTAATATTCCCTACTAAAAATTCCTTGTTGAATTTTAATAATTTTTTTTTCAGCTATGGAAAAAATATCAAATTTTTTAAAACTATTAATTTAAGATTTTTAGAAAAAATAACTAGTGCTCTCAGACCGAAATCCATACTAACTTTTAAAGAACATATATATATATAAATTCTACAAATTTTTTTCAATATTATCTTGAACAGAAAAGATCCTTGGGAGAAATATATCCTCAAAATTGAAAAGTCTGAGAAAAACACAGTTAGTTTCTAAAGGCATAAAACAAAAACTAATAATGCTTCTAAAGATCTAATTTAAAAAAATGTTTTTATCCAAATTATGTACACTGTATCAAAACACTACTTTGTAACGCACGGTATAGTTCCAAGACCGAAATGTAGGTGCCGCCATTACAGTATTGTCTTGGATCGGAAGTGTGACTGTATGAAACACTGTAGTATCGTCAGAGAGAGTTTGGATCTGGACAAGCATGCGTTTCACCGTTTCGTTGTCCAATCCTGGACTATGTAAACTTTACTTATTTTCACTTATTTTCTCTAAATGTTTGTCTTGTAATTGTCTAAGTGTCTGTTCTTTGTAACTGTGCTATCTTATGTCAGTAAATATATTAATTTACCCCGAGATTCTATTAATTACTTTTGGTTACCCCAAGTAATGACGTAAGCGGCAGTTAAAACTTTAATTAAATATGATATATGGGGATATATTTTTTTTTATATTTAAAATATGTTTTACATAAAATTGATAGTATTTGTTTTATATATACGATGACAGAGATTACTCAGCCTAATCTTATCATGATGCTTTCATAAAAGTTTTGAAACACTTATAAAAATAATAATGATACAAACTGAAATTAGAAACCCCCCAGGTTTGTAAGTATAACATCTAATTTTTTCTCAGTTTTAAGTCGGTGCAATTTAAAAAGTTTGATTTTTATTACATGACTTGAAATTATTTTACTATAGTGTTATAATACATTTTGTAATATCATAGATAAGTTCAGTTATATTTGCAATACTTGTATACGGAATACTTGAACTCAATAAAGTCTCATTGTAGTATCAGCTGAAAAAAGGCTGATTTTAAGTCATATAATTTTCAGTCGTATTCCACCTCTTCCAAATACTGTCTTTTAGTAACACAAGAATGTTTTGAGCCCGGCAATTTCTGAACAGGAAAAAATTAATGAAAGCAAAAAAAGCTTCTAAGGTTTTTAACTATGTTTAAAAACACAAATATTGCTCTTTAAAAATTAAAAACCTTGAAACATAACTGAACAGAAACGATTTTAGTAGTAAAAGTAAGAGTTAATAGCCATTTCACTGAACGAACCGATTATTCTCCCAAATATCTCTCTTTATATACAAAAAAAAATTTTCATGATGCTGTAATAAATTTATTTCAAGGTTTTTTTTAAGGTGAAGTTAACAAAAGAAACTACATATTTTTTACAGAATGGAGCAAACTCACAGTTTGGACAAATTTACATTTACGATAGGAAGGCTTTGCATGAATGTGCAAAAATAGTTAAACGTGACGATGTGTTACAAATTTTACAGCCAATTATGAAGAAAAAACCGTCTGAACTACATAATACAAGGAAATTACAGTTTTACAATTTGAGCTGTGATAGAGTTGCATAATTTGTACAATGGGAGTTGGTCCGCCATTAGGCAGATAAGGGAGGGGGCGGTACCTCCTTCCAGTTTTTAATTAATTAAACTTTTAAGAATGGAAAAATGCTTCAAAATGATTGCTAAACTAATCACTCTCTCTAAACTGTCGAATATTGAGATTGTCAACTCTCAGAAAACTTCAAATATATTAAAAACTGATTGGTTATCAGACTCCCTTAACCCTTTGAATAGAATTTTTGCTATTCCTGGTGGGCGCAGTAGCTTAGTGGTTATGGTCACGAGTTCATGTCTGGAGTGTCATGGGCTCAAATCCTGTTGCCACTAACGACCCTCCGTGTAGATGAAGCCATTCCTCCCATTTATGTGGTAGTTAGGAAAGAGGGATGCCAGCTCAGGTGTCATTCTCGTTACTCAACCGAGGTTGAACATTAGGAGGCTTGTGATCAATAGCCCTCTTGTTGCTTTATAGATCGACACTAATCTCTCTCTCTCTCTTTCTTTTGCTAATCCTGCTCCAGGCACATAAATTACTTTAATAAACCCGGTAAAAATTTTCATTTATAGTTAATCTTTTATCTTCAAAATTTACATATCTAATATTGATTGAATTTTTTTCCTAAAGGGAAATTTTAAGAGTGCAGTCCATTTGTACGTAGCTGCTTTAATTTCGGAAAGGATTTTCTTTCCAAATACAAAAATAACTTATTTTTGAGATCTGTGCATAATTTTCTGTTTTACGAATTTTTTATTCTGCTTATGTGATCCATTAGCACAGAGTAGTAATTACTTAACAATTCGATTAAAATTTTCCATTATATTCCATTACATTAAAACTGTTTAAATGTAATTTTATAGCAAAAACATGAAGAAAAATTACATTTTCAAAACATTCTTTTTTCATGGAAAATACTTCTATGTAATATTTTTTCTATGTATATATAGTTAGGATTTTCTTTACAGAGCCTGAATTAAGATTTTTGAAACATTCACATTATTTTTAGAGTTACTATTGAAATAACAACCAGGCTTCTTCATAAAAATTTCGCTACTTTATTAATATAAGTCCATTTCTAAATAATAATTTAAAAAAACACAGACAATTATAATACTAAATAGGAAATATCAATCTCCGTGACACTCTGGCGTCATAAGTAAAAAAAAAAGTCAACAGAAAAAAGTGAAAAATATCGAAGATAAGCAAATTTTACAAAACAAACAGGGAGTGCTGTATTCTGAGTTCCAAGTAAAAGGAACAGGAGGAAAAAAAAAGAACGTCTGATTTTCACCAGGCAAGGAGTAAGAGACTGAAAATCGGGAGAGGGGGGGGGGGAACCTTAGTAACAAAACGTCTAGTTCGTTCAACAAGCAGTGAAAACTCAAGGTCAGGAGTGGGGGTAAGAAGTTCCCGAAACAAGTACACTAATAGTCATAAATCACAGGCAGGGAGAAAAATTAATAAAAGTAGAAAGAGTTTCCTTACTAGGGAAAAGAATTACTTAAATGAAATAGACTAATAAATCATGGTTATTATGTATTTATACCATAAATTATAAAAACACAAGTAAAATTCAATTAAAGATCAAAATGAATCAGAAAACAAAACAAAACTTAGCTGATGCTCCATTAAGACAATTTTCTAATTTTCCGTTAGGAAATATAAAAATTTTCTACTTCTTCGTAGCCGGTAGCTACAATTTCAGAATCTATACTTTAAAATTCTATATGAACTAGGTGTTTAGAATATTGAAGATAATTTTGTAAGACTAGTAGTCCTATTAAAATCAAATAACTATTCGTGCGGTTCGTTGGGCGTCATTTTTATAACCGATACTCAAAAATAACCCCGGCGGCTAGCTCAAATAATTTTAATTGGTGGCACATTTTAATTGAGCACAGTTACAATTACATAAAAACAGGAAAAATCTATACAAATACTAAGGGCGTACATTGGCACATCCTTTCTTTCCCGAGGTGGCAGGCCGACTGGTTAAGTGTTCACACGGCCTGGAGAGGGCGCTCTATTACCATTCGTTACAACTATAAGATTTTGGAAAGTCTCAAACATATTGATTTTTATTTCAAATAAGTTAATTTTGAATGAATTCAAATTGTAGTATTTTAATGAATTGTTGTTTTTATAATGAATTAAGTTTTGTTTTAATTTGTTACAATAAATAATAATATTAAACCAATTTTTTAATTATATTTTTAGGTTTATTATTTAATTTCAACCAATATCTTGGGTAAATAATGGATGCAAATTTTCTAGTCATAATCCTCAGATCCTGGGATTGAAAATATAACACAGGCATGCAAACCCTAATTATATCTGATTAAGTTTCCTTTTCACGATATTTTTTTTAAATAATTATTAATCTGTTTCTATCGAAAAAGTTTGCGCGTTTTGAGAAATGTTACTCTGTTTCAGAATTGCGAGGTAAGATTTTCACGTCTCCAAGGAAAATACATTTCATGAATTCAAGCAAGGATTATTAAATAAATTTGTTTAAGTCTTCATTGTTGCATAAAGATTTTCAATATGTTTCAAATGTACGACAATTGGATATAAACGTGACGAAGAACTGAATATATATATATAAATCATCTCCAAAAATTATCCAACGATTTTATGCTTTGTACATTTTGAAAATATGGTTATCTTCAGAATGGATTATCGCACCACTCGCCACTGATGTTAAAAATATCGACAGTAATTTGCAAGATGAAGTCATTGACTTATTAGCTGTCCTTGAAGCAAAGATGCTTTTGAATTATTTAACTTTGAGTCAATTTTTGACGATTACATTTGTAATAATTCGCGTTAGTTTTCTCTTGAGGGCTTTTTAATTTGTAATTGTTTTCAATCCTCCAGGATTTCGTATAAATAATCAACTGCTAGTGTACCCGCCTAACGGGGTTTAACCGTAACTTTAACACTTCTATCTAAAAAAATTGCACTCACACAAAAACTGAAAAAAAATTTGTACTTGGCCAAAAATATGGTAAAAAAAGTGTGATGAAAAAACCTTGATATCTTACCAAAAATATGGTAAAAAAAAAGTGTGATTACAATACCTTGATATCTTAGCAAAATTCGCTATTCCTTAAAGCACGTTTAGAAGCAATTATAAAATGCTTTCAATATATAAGGACAGGGCCGGATCTACGTATGGGCTTAATGGGCTGCAGCCCAGGGGCCCCCGTTGAAGAGAACCCCCCCCCCGTTGAAGAGAAACAGAAAAAGATGCTTACAATCAAAATAGTAATAAAATAAAATAAACCAGTAAAAAAATACATTTAAAAAAATACCCGAAATACGATACAAAATTTATTTTTATTTTCGAGAACAAGAGCACAATTTACTTTAGTTCTTCCATCTTACCACCGAATACGAGGAAATTAATAATGAATAGACAGAGGCTCTATCATAGGACGGTGCCGATGAGCATCGAGCACTTATACAAACGTAGTGCAACTTTTCTGTAGCCATTTATTTTTGTGCAATACGTGCAATCAGGTTTTGGGCCCCAAAACGGATCTTACAAAGAATTGAAAAACCATAGTATAAACATAGGCTTTGGGCCCCCTAGAACCTTGGGGGCCCCCGCAATGGCAGTTACGTTACGCCATTGAAGTGAAAGGGAAAGGAACTTAGTCAAAGAAAACGAAGAAACACAACAAGCAAATATTAATGAGAAAAATATGCAGTATCTCGATGACTAGCAGCCTTTTGAAAAAGATATTGTTCAGCCAGAGAATGTCAGTAATGCCCCAACCGGAAGTGCTTAGGCAAATTGGGTTCGTGGCCTAAATCGCTAAGTAATAATTTTATTAATTGTATTCTTTCAAATGAAATGAGTTATTTTCAAAATAAAAATCCAAACAATGTATATTCTGTTTCTGTAAATAAATACAAAGGACAAAAGAGATCATTTTCGAATAATCATTTCATTAAAAAGCTTTAAAATGGCCAAGTGCTGGAAAGATCTTTTTTGGCTATGTTATTCAACTAGTAATGGTAGTGTTTTTTGTTTGACCTGCTAACTTTTTTCTAAAACAAATTCTCAATACACAACCGACTTCTCTGATAGGAAACACTTAACAAGTTGTTTAGAAAATCAGGAAAATTCTATTGAACATAAAAATTCAGTGTTAGTTTGGTTGACACGAAAAGAAAATAAGTATGTTTTACAAGGGGAGGGCATGACTAAGGGAATTCATTTGGGGACGAGACTTTGTGTATTAGTAGTTCTCCTTCAGGACAGTGGTCTAACATTTTCAACTCACGGAACCCCTAGAACTTGAAGGTGCATTCGTGTAGCCCCTGGAACTTGAAAGTGCTTTCGTGGAACAACTTGAACCAGAAAGTGTTTTCGTGGAACAACTTGAACCAGAAAGTGTTTTCGTGGAACCCAATTCCAAACACATACGTCGAAGAATATGTCTCAAAGAGTAATATTTAAAGTAGGTCAACATGTTACACACACTTCATGTAAAAGTACTTAAAAAAGTATTTGTATTTATTATTAAAAAAATTCTAATCTAATTGTGTTAATATAATTTACTCATTAATAATATTAATATATGATCCAAGTGTCACCTATCCATGCATTATATTTAGAAACTGGGATATGTGCTTCCTTTTTTTCACACGGTTGAAGTGTAGGTCTGTTGAGATTAAGCTCAATCGCATTACTTATTTTGAGTTTAGTTTACTTTTATACTTTGTTTTTGTAGCCACTTACGTGAAAAATAAATTTCACTTAAACAGAATGTTCTGAATAGCAAAAAAAAAAAAAAAAAAAAAAAAAAAAAAATTTATAGATGTGTGAGAAATCCCGTGTATTTGCATGAGAGAGAATTGAAACCTAAAATTTAGAAGCTGTTCTTGCTTAAATTTAGATTTTAACATCAACTCTGTTAACACGTTGTTTGTTTTCCTTCATTATAGGTGCTGTTTTCCCCAAATGTAAAAAAGTGTATTTTCGATTAGAAAACTATTTAGTTTGCAAGGCATAGTGCTAAATAACAAGTATAAAATTATCTCGTGGAACCCAAGATAGTAAACAATAGAATATTCACAATCTAGAAGAAAGTATATATATATATATATATATACACTCATGTCCATAAATTAAGGATAATGAAGTTCAGGCAAAGAAAGAGACAGAAGCAAAACCAATTTGACTTATTTGTAAAGTCTATTTATTAAACAAAAGGTAAAGAACAAAAAAGATGCTATATGTTTGACATAATTAATAAAAATGGCGATATTTACTCCCTGGAGCAAATTTCAAAAAAGAACCTATTTACTAAAAACAGTATAACATGGTTAGTATGATGGTTAATGCGGAGTATGTCTCCCGGACGATGCAATACAGGCCTTACAACGCCTACGCATGCTGAGTATCAAATTATCAATCTGATCTTGAGGAATATTACACCACTCATCAAGCAATGCCCTCCGAAGTTCCGGTAGACAGGTGGGAGGGGGTTGACGGGCTGCAATTCGTCAGCCAAGCATATCCCAGACATGCTCTATTGGATTCAAGTCCGGTGAGTATGCTGGCCAATCCATACGGGTGATATCTCCGATTGAAGGCATCCGTCTACAATGTTTGCACGGTGAGGACGGGAGTTGTCATCCATAAACAGAAATTCAGCACCCATGGCGCCACGAAACAAACGTACATGTTGTTCCAGAATGACATCCCGATAGATGTGGCCTGTCATCGTTACACTCTGAACTTGCAGGTCAGTTCTGGAACCAAGAATAATTCCTCCCCAAACGAGCCATCCTGCACAACCGTAACGGTGTCGTTCAATGGTATTCTCTTGGTGGTAACGGGTACCTGGCGCTCTCCATATGAAAGTACGGCGAGAATCAGACTGCAAACTAAACATGGACTCGTCGGAAAACATCACACAAGTCCACTTTTGCGGTGTCCACAATGCATGCTCTCTACAGGTTAATCGCAGGCGACAGTGAGTTGCGGTAAGGGGAACACATCTTGCAGGCCTACGAGCATATAGACCAATGTTCCCTAAGCGTCTGTACACGGTCTGCCTTGAAACTGTCGTACCGGTAGCTGAAGAGAGCTGAAGAGATAGGTCTGATGCTGTGCTCCGTCTGTTTCTTTTGGCGTCTTTTCTTTTTCTTTGGACCGGTATTTGTCAGTTACTGACAAATACCGGTCCTCATTCGGCGTTGTAACTCGAGGGCGACCTGTGCTGTAACATCTACTCACATTACCATCATCTTGGAATCGTTGCCAAAGCCTGGAGATAACACTCTGGGCGATTCCAAGTTCCTCGGATACTTCCAGCTGGGTACGTCCACATTCCAGTCTTCCGATAATTCTACCACGTAAAAATCATCCAAATGCTTCCTTTGTGCCTTAACTATGCGGTTATTGCAGTGAAAGGCTTTTAAGGGGTTGGTCACCTCACAAAAGTCGATCCAAAAATCGATTTTTCAATTTTGATGGAAAAATAAAATACCACTATTTCTCTTTCTAATGCAATCAAAATTTTTGTTCTAGTTAAATTAGAAGTATTTTTAATATTTTTTAAAAAATTTGTTTCATCCGTCAAACCCAAAAACAGCTGATTGCCACGCCCCTTTCATTTCAAAACAAAAGACACTTGCTACTTTTCAGCCTCATCAAATATTTTAAATAGATTAAAAGGATTTATTTTGATCCGTAACTTGTTCAGGAAAGAAGTGAAGTGAAGAATTGTAGCTGTTTGCTTACTTTCTGGAAACTCGCGTGTTGTTTTTTACCTCTTCAAATATTTTACGAATTTCTGCTATTGGAAACATTGTTTCTATCAAAACATTTTTTAACATGCTTTTGTTTAATAACAAAGCGTTTAAAAAACGAAAGTTTGGAAACAAAGGTACAAAAACCCAAACTTTCTAGAAATTAAATGCGTCATAAGTCAGAATAATGAATTCAAATTATACATGAATAATTCAACTTTAAAAGCTAAGTTAGGTAAGTTAAATAAAGAGTATGTTTCCTTTTTAGATTCATTTGAAAGTTTTTTTGAAATAATGGACATTCTACCGTTTTCTTGTGCTTTGAAACCACATTTATTGTAAATAAAATGTAAAAAACAAGGTATTCACATAAATTTTGGTCGCCAAATCCAAAGTTTGGTTCTAAAGTTGTTGACATGTTGTGACTTTGTGATGTTATTCAAACATTTCTTAATACCAGGTTTACTAAAACAGTAGTTAATCAAAAAAGATACAAAATTATATGAAGTAAACACTGGGCTTTCATATGCTATTACTTTTATTGGAAAAGAGAAGCAACTGCGAAAATATTTTGTAGAGTTATGAATTGTCACGTCCACCAAAGTGGTTTTACGAGTTCATGCATGGGGGTGCATTAAATAAAACGACACAGAAAGTAGCCAGTCTATGGTATTATATATATAACTGCTGTCGAAATAATATCATTTAATAATGCAAGTCCTAATGTACCGGTGTTTGTCTATGGCATTTGGCAAAAAAGGGGTCATGTTTCTCTGAATGGTATTACAGCAGTTAGTGTGAACACTGGGAAAGTTGTTGATGCCGAAAAACTATAAAGTAAATACTCAAGTAATTTTAACGGCAATGTACATAACATTGAGTGTTCGACAGATTACTTCGGAAGTAGTAGGGGGATGAACGTTTAAGGTGCACTTTGTATTTTCCATTGCTCAGAGGCACGGCACAATTTACGATACACAAGTTACGATTTACTAATTGCGACAAAATATTTGGGTGATGAGGACTTTAAAGCATACAAAGCAGTTTTAGAATCTTAACCTTAGAAAGATGTCAACATTAAAACATTAGAATGTGTTGGTCATGTTGAGAAAAGGATGGAGACATGACAGGGCATTAAAATCAAAATTTAAAGGCAAAAATCTTGAGGACAAAAAATTTCTAGGAGGTCGTTATAGATTTACAGATGCAGGAATAGATATATTGTAAAGATACTATGTTTCGTGTGGCTATTTGAAGCAACTCAGAAAACTTGTCAGTCATGATGCAAACTATTTGGGCTATATTTTTTTCATAAACTCTCCACAGATTTGAAAATATGACACGGCTTATGCTCCATGGGAGGTGATTCGTGGTGTGAATATAATAGGTTCATACTGAAAGGTGACACACATAAGCTTAACACAACTCACCTATTGCAATTAGCAATTGCATTAAAAAAGTATTTAGAGATTTCTCTAGTCTTGAACTTTTATTTAGGTGCTTTCACGGTAAAACTTAAAATTTCAATGAAACCTTAAATTGTATTTGATTTATAGTTCCAAAAACTGTATTTATACAATTAGGAACTTTAAAAACTATAGTATTTGAAGCTACATTTTTATATAATCAAGGTTTCATTACCAAATTAAAAGTATTAGATGTATTAAACATTCAAACCCTGGATTTTACAAATGTCGAGCGTTGGAAGAAGTAGATCATGCGCATATTAAGAAAGCGAAATAGGCAGTTTTACAATGAACCAAAGAAGCTAGAACTAAAAACAAACTATTAAAATGTAGACAAGAAGATGATCTTGGATATGATACCAGAAATCCAAGTTGTGGTTCTGGTACGTATTAGTTAATAGTAAATTTTTACTTTAAATCACTATTTCTCAAAAGTGTAAATTTCAACACAAAAGGAACATTTTTGAAAAATCTACTTAATTTATAGCCTTGAAACTTTGCACATATGTTAACACTATAAAAATAAATATTTTAATGAGAGATTTTGTCAAAAAAATTATTCAAAAAAATTTTATGGATTAAAATGTACAAGAATTTTTATCGTTTTAATAATTTTGACGTGTTACTTCCACATATGAATTTTTAAAAAAAAACTAATCAAAATTTTGAAAAATGCTCTCATTAAAATAGTAAAAACAATACACACAATAAATCTACACAAAAAAATTCATGACTGTACAACTTGTCAATTTTTCAAAAATGTTCCTTAAATTTGGTCATTTTTAACATTACGGAGATAGGGAAAAGGCTGCGTGAAGGCTGCGCTTGTGAACAATATTCCTTATATACCCCTCTCTTACACTCTCGTCATTGTGACGTACTATCCGCGTCATCTGGTGGTTTCCTGTAATTTGCATATTCTTCTTCAAGATGTGTGTGATATTTCTACAGGTGAAATTTTTTATTTTAGAGTTCAATTTCTGTGTGATTCTGAATTATCCTTAATTTATGGACATGAGTGTATTTATATATATATATATATATATATGAGGGTGTTGATGAGCTTTAGATACCTGTAACTTATAAACTTCATAGAGAACGTGAATCCATTTTGCATACATGTTTATTTCTTCTAGATTTCTTATTATAATTCGTAGAACCCCAGAGTATGCCTTGTAGAACTCCAGGGCTCCGTGAGACACAGTTTGAAGACCACTGCTTTAGAAAGTTTAACCCTCAATGTAATAGCTCCGAATGGTCAGCCAATTGGGAGAAATAAGCAATCTAAACTCATACTATATAATTAATTTTATACAATTGAGTTTTAATCAACTCCATCGATGCAATGGCATAGGTGTCAGCGCACCTGTATTTTTTGCGATCGGTCATGGTAGACTTGCTTTTTTTAAATAATTTTTACAATTAAATAATTTTTCTTATCAAATATTTTATATAATTATAAAATAATTGTAATAATAAAATATAAACAATTTTACATATTATAAAACTAGTTTTTATCTAATTATAAAATTATTTGTAATTATTTTACTTTTTAAAATACGAAATACTTATATAAAATATCATTTAATATAATTTATGAATAATATTATAATAATTAATATTATAATGTATTTATAAAATATAATATAAATATTTATATAATTATAGTAATTGTTTTAGTTTTTCAAATATAAAATAATTACAAAAAATACTTAATAAGCCTTTTTTAAATACATTTATTTAATTGTAATCATAATTAAATGAATTGAAAAAAAAACAAAGCAAGTTGATCGCCACTGGAACCCTGACAGACCACGCGGAATGCAGGTACACTACCACCTATGCCACTGCATCGCTGGAGCTGAAATAAACTTAATTGTATAAATGCTAAGTATGAATTTCGAAGGCTATTTTCTCCGAATTGTTTGTCTGTTCGGCACTATTATACTGACAGTTCAACACACTAAAGGAGTACTAATATTACACAAAATCCCGTCCCCAAAAGAATTTCCTTAGTCGCGCCCTCGTTAGATAAACAGTTACAGACGCAGCTAAGAAAAGATGCACAGTATAATATTACCACAATGTCCTCAAACGTGTTAATACGGCAGTACAGTATTTGGCTATAAGAGGTTTAGCATTTAGAAGTAGTGAGGAAGTTTTTGGTTTTCCTCCTAATGGTTATTTTATGGGTGCCCTGCAACTGCTAGCAGAGTTCGACCCATTCGTTCGTGAACATATTGAAGAGCGAGAACTACGAACAAAATCGTTAATATCGTACTTATCAAAAACGATATATTAGCAAATAATGGAGATCATAGGCAAGCAAATCATTAAAACAATTACAACTCAAATAACGTTTACACAAAGTACTGTTCAATTATGATGGGTTCAACCCTAAATTTGTCCCACAATGACCAATTTGCGATTTTGTATTGCGATTTTGTTTTCGGGGAAAAGTGTATGAAAGATGCCTCTCATTAATAAATATTAGTAGTCCACTGGATTATACTTATTTAATTATCTACAAGAATTTTTAGCAACAAATCAACTGCTATTGGATAATTGTAGGGGATATTCATTTGACAACGCTGCCAATATGTCCGATTGATATAATGGTGTGCAAGCTCTTCTAAAAAAAAAAAAATTAAATTCGCTAATTATGGACCGTGTGCTGCACATTCTCTTAGTCTGGTTGGTGCTGATTCAGTTAAGGTTAAAACTGAAATAATGGACTTTTTTGGTTTAGTGCAACAAATATATGTTTTCTTTTCTGCTTCGACCCGGAGGTGGGAACTCCTAAATCGTGAAATTAAACTGAAATTTACCTGAAAAAGTTTAAGTCAGATCAGATAGTCTTGTCACTAAGATGCTGTTGAAGCCTTAAAAGATATAATTATGGTAAAACATGAATATTCTTAAAACATTTAGTAACAATGAACATAAAATTGATTTTTGAAAAAACGCAGTATTTTTTTAAAAATAAATTAACAAAACTCGAACCTGCTATTTTAATTATATTTTAGGAAGAAATTTTTGAAAGATTTAATTCAGTTAACAAAAAATTACTAACTCCTGGTTTGGACATCTGGGAAGGAAATAAGTTAATTATGTCATTAAAAACGTTTACAAGCAATGCACATGAATCAGATCAAAAACTAAAGGAGTATCAAGACGCAGCCAAAAAATTGAGCCCTAGTGTAGAAACAGAATATAGTGATGTGAACAAGAGACGGGATACTTCAAAATTTGCAGGTAAATCAATAGAAAAAGCTCTGTGTGCGACAAAAAATTTAAAAGGGACACGCTTATTGTTTCGTTAGATAAGCTAACCCTTGATTCAAATAGAAGTCATGCATACGCAGAATATAAGATATTAAAATTTTTAATGCAAGATCAAAGTAAGGAGAAAGTTGACCTGGAGGGTGAACTCCCTATTCAGATGACGTAGATTTAGTAAATGAAGACATTCAACTCAAAACTTATCTAAAACAAACTGAGCTGTCCTATACTTGTATTGATATGTTAAATTTAATATTTGTAAAGAAACTTGTTGACGTTTTTCCAAATCTTATCATTTTAAAAATTTTATAACTCTCCTTATTACTAGTGAAGCGGAGCGTGCATTCTATAAAATGTCCTATACAGAAATATAGAACAACAATGACAAATACTAGACTTACTTATTTATCACTTCTTTCTATTAATACTGATCTCACTAAAGACTTAAAATGTGATGAGCAAATGAAAGAATTTGCAAAAAAGTCAGAGAAGTTTTTTTTTTTTTTTGTAAATTATGTTATTGTTTCTAACGTATTTAAATTGTTTGAAATAAAAAAAAAAACTCTTAAGAGAGAGTTTCGTATATTTAATATTTTTCCCCACAAAAAAATTTTTTTTTTGGAAAACGGCAAATTTTTTAATTATTTAGGGGGCCCCCAGGTATCATTAGCCCAGGGCCCCCAAAGGTCACGGTCCGGCCCTGTTCAAGGACAATAATTATTTTAATTTTAAAAAAAGCGATATTGAAAGCTTTATGCTTTTCAGCGAAATAAGAAATTTACTCACCTTTGTGTCCTTTGCTCTGAAACTTAAAGGATAAACAGATGCGTCATAACAGCTCTTCTTTTTTAAACATAGATGTTGCCAAAATTGTAGCCGGATTTTTTTTTTAAGGCAACGTGCTTTAATTTTTAACTGATTCAGAATTAAGCGACGGTCGTAGGGGTATTTCGAAAAAGAACATGCTCTTTTTTTCTCTCTAGCTTGGCGAAGTCTTTCTCCCCATTTGATGACATTGTTCAAGGTCAAATCGGAAGGTTGTTTTCTGTTTTAAGATGTATCAGGACTCGTGTTATTCGTGAACTGGAAAAAACATCCTTTTTTAAAACAATGTAACCTTGCAATATAACAAAGCAATAATTTGAAATTTTTACCACCAGAGTATCCCATATATGTACATTCTTTCTCATAATTTCAGAAAATTTGAATAAGAAATTAAAAAGTTATAAAGAAATAAAAATTTGGCAATTTTTTAAAAATACGAAAATTAGTATTTTACACCGCGCAGGATTCTGAAGTAAAAAATTGATTAAAATCTATAAAATTAATTTTATTTAGTATAAATATGTTCCCTTTTGAACTTATACTAACTTTTAAAACATTTAGAGAAAAAAATATTTTTAAAATACAATTATGAAGAAAATTTTAAAATTTTATGTGTGAAAAAATTCAATTAAATCTCAAATAAAAAAATTCTATTAAACTTGTTTGAAATTTTTTGTATAAGTTATAAAGAACCTTATTTTGAACATGTGTATAAAATTTCAGATTGATATGATGAATAGTTTTTGAAAAATCCTGCGCGGAAGCCTAAATCTTTCATTTTGAGAAAAATGTCGTAATGAATGGTAATAGAGCGCCCTCTCCTGGCCGTGTGAACACTTAACCAGTCAGCTTGCCACCTCAGGGAAGAAAGGATGTGTCAATGTACGCCCTTAGTATTTGTATAGATTTTTCCTGTTTTTATGTAATTGTAACTGTGCTCAATTAGAATGTGCCACCAATTAAAATTATTTGAGCTAGCCGCCGGAGTTATTTTAAAGTATCGGTTATAAGTTAAAGATAAAAAATAACAAAAAACAAAATTAAACATACCAGTATGCATCAAAAAGCCCAGAAGCATAAATTTACCCTCTGCAAGCTTAAATTGTTCAAGTATCTTAAGTTTTTTAGCTTTATGAGCTTCAATGGAGGTTTTGGAAACTTGTCTCTTAGCCATTGACTTACGCATTTTGTCAACATTCACACAATTCAAAATATTTCTTCTATTTATTTTTAAATCCAAAGCACGCATCATATCAATTCTGTTTTTACTTCCATCATTGTATTCATATGCAGCTATTTTTGGGACATTAATTCCTGATCCAACCAATTTCGGGCTATACTTCCAAATTAGTGAATTGATTGACTCATTGGTATTTTGAGTTTTTCCTCCAAACACCTTCTTAACAATTTCAAGAGTGATAAATCTTTAAAAACAGGTTTAATCATTTCAGAAACTGCTTTTGGTAAGGTATTCTTGTGAGAAAATTCATTCACTGCATTGTTGTGAACTGAAACATTGTACTTATACCAGTGCCGGCTCTAGCAATTTTGCCGCCCCGGACAAAAATTAAAAATGCCGCCCTTCTCCCCAAAGTAAAAAAAAAACAAACTATTATTAAATAATAAATTATAATTTAAAAAAATTAAAAACACCCTTTTATAGTTAATCGAACAAAGTTTATAACTAAATCTTTTAGTCACCAAATATGGAAAAGGGATCTGAAATCAGTCGCCAGATACGGGAGGGGATCTGAAAAGGGGGAATCGTTGATCCTGATGATCCTAATCGGGACAATGGAACAAAATTATTAAATTATTGTATTGTCATCGGTCCTGGACAAGTGAGCAAAATTTCGAATTAATCTGACCTTCTAAAGTGGGAAAAAATTGAGTTCAAAGATTCCGTTACATACAAGTGAAACTTATAAAAAGGGTATTAAAAAGATCAAAATTGTTCATAAATCCATACCTATAAATCTTGAATATTCCTTGCGAAGAAAAAGGGAGCTAGCAGTACATATACAGGGTGTCCAGCCTTAATGTGACCCAATAGCTAATTCCCGAACCGTTCGGTTTAAATATGCACTTTCAATTTGAAAAATGTTTTAAAACAGGTAAGGAATGTTTTTACGTGCTTTTCGAACCAAAAAACCCATTTAGAAAAAAATTACAAAAATGAATTTTTATACAGTCCCCAGGCCCTATCACTTATATTTAGGAAAAGATGCAGTACACAAAAACAAAGTAAACACAAAAAAATTCATTTTATCACGATAAAAACTGGCCGAGTTAGAGAACTTTAAAAAGCATACATTTTAACCATTTTCTCTGCCATTTTCAAGGAGCTAGTAAGGGACCGTCTCCAAAGTGATATTAGTTGGAACTCTGCCAGGAAACTTTTGCTCTTGCACGTCACTTTTATGTAAATCGTTTTTAAATTTAAAAGCATACGTTACTAATACAATAATTGAGTACTTAAGCAATAAAATGTATTCTGTGTACGTGTAAAACATAGAAAAAATAAAATATTTTGGACGAAGAAAACATTTCAAAAGCAGTTCCAAGAAAATAGACTTATATGCTGCAGCTTCAGTCTGATTTGCTGCGTTTTTGCTGATCATGACGTACGTTAAAAATATGTTGTGTAGTCGCTTGCAATTGCATACAGTCGTATTCTAATATT
Organism: Trichonephila clavata; assembly: GCA_019973975.1. Taxonomy (NCBI): domain Eukaryota; kingdom Metazoa; phylum Arthropoda; class Arachnida; order Araneae; family Nephilidae; genus Trichonephila; species Trichonephila clavata. The sequence goes on along the minus strand of BMAO01029608.1, from coordinate 19,721 downwards.
ACGAAATCTTGTACGGGAGAACGAGATGTATACAAATGTAGAATACTGCGAAATGGTACTGTTTTATGGTAGTGTTATCGAAATAACGGAGAGGCGGCAAGACTTTATGCAATTAAATTTCCCTCTCGAAGACATCTATCTTATTGTACAATTGCCCGTGCTGATCAACGCTTGTATAAAACTGGGAGTTGTCATAGGGTGTATTCCCTTATCTCCGTGCCACACCTCTTGCCTTCACCATTATTTAAGTTAATTTGGTCATTCTGATATAAAAAAGACCCTGATTTATGATTGGCGCATCATTCCATATTATGCTATAATTTGAACGGCAAATCCTGTATGATTTTGCTGCTATTTGCTAAAACAAGTTGCTTTAATCTTTTCGGTAAATGTTGTATTTATTTAATTTTTATTTTTTGTCATACAGCAATACAAATTGTCAATCTATGATGTTTACTACGATGTTTTAATATTTCTATGATGTTTTCTTTTGCTCTTTCTGTAGATAGTGAATTACTAAATTCAATTTATACACGACCCATTTTTCTGAGCAACTCAGATGCTTCAAACTTATGTAGGCATAACTCGTTCAGTTTTTATCGTAATAAAATGAAACTTCTTGTGTTTACTTTGTTTTTGTGTACTGCATCTTTTCCTAAATACAAGTGATAGGACCTGGGACCGTGTAAAAATTTAATTTTTTTCTGAATAGAGGTTTTGGTTCGAAAAGCACGTAAAAACATTATTTACCTTTTTTGAAACATTTTTCAAATTGGAAGTGCATATCTAAACCGAACGGTTCGGGAATTAGCTATTGGGTCACATTAAGGCTGGACACCCTGTATATTAAAAACTAAAGCATAAAAAATTACCACTGTTTTTTTTCCTGACTTTTAATTCTGAAAACTTTCTGATCAATTTGTTCTGTTATTTTATGTTTGATGATAGCCAATGTAGCTAAGCCAATTAATCTATCTTTAAAATTTGTGAACTGTAAGAAAGTTTTTATTAATTTTAATTTTGAGAAACTAATATCTACACTTACCAAACTTATTAGTAAGGAAAGTAAAATAAATGCAATAGGAAGATTTGGAGCAAATTCTAAAACAGAAATAAATTTTCAAACTTGAACTGGGCTTTTTTTTTGCCTGCTAAAGCTGAAACTGACATTATCTCATCTGCTCAATCAAGCGCGTTTACATCCAATGATTCTCCGTCTGTCAACATCATTTCTAAATTTTTACAATTTTCAATTAATTAAAGTTTTAAGGGTACCTCTTAAATTATATATATTGTACAAAAATTGAAAACAATTACTGTCAGTACTCATTAAATTAAATCTGCATTCCAAGGCATTAACTGCTTCATCCAATGTAAAATAATAAAACTCTATCTTGAATTTTAATTTAGGATATTCCATCGGATCATCTTGAACTTCATAGTTAAAATTTACATCTTTCCGTCGAACTCTGTGACGTGGCTGAGTCACCTCAAAGTTAGCAGAGATATCAATCTCGACGGCTTTTGCATCACAGTGCATTGTATCACCCTTCAAAAAATCTTTACAATTTCTTGAGAGTAAAATCCGACGCTGATCACGAATACATGTAGCGCTTTTCAGAATTCCAATTAGATCAAAAGTTATTGCAAGAAAAAAATTTCACATTTTTTGGATATTTGGCTCATGAGACGTCATGCACACCGAAAAAATTTCTAACTCCTATTCCACCAAACTCAATTTTCTTACGTAAAATCCGACGCTGATCACGAATACATGTAGCGCTTTTCAAAATTCCAATTAGATCAAAAGTTATTGCAATAAAAAAATTTCACATTTTTTGGATATTTGGCTCGAGACGTCATGAACACCGAAAAAATTTCTAACTCCTATTCCAACCCCTATTCTAAGAGCATATTAAAAGTTGAATATACAAAAACACATTTTAAAAACTAAGAGCATATTAAAAGTTTAATATACAAAAACACATTCAATAAAAAAAGCAGCCACAAAGCAAAGCATAGGAGTAGGGAGATAATTTGTAGAAACATATACACAAATTGAGTTAAAACCAACCCTTTCTACAATACAGAAAATAATATTAAATATCTTTGTGACCATAAGACAATGTATGTATGCCATCTTCGCAAACAAATTTTTTATCGTAATAGGCAGTAACAGTCACTTTATTTTGAACAACAGTTTCCAAAGTATGTTTTTTTGAAAGAATGCAAAAGATCATTGTGTGTGTGTGTGTTTCCGTAAGTTAGAAAAAATTTAAACGCACACACTTTTTAAAAGTTAAGCCGGCTTGGGAACAATTCTAATGTATACACAAATCAGGAGAAGTTTGGATATCTCCCTACTCCAACGTAAATTTATTACATAGATTCCAGATGTTCCTGAATGTGTGTTATCTCTTCTAGAAGAACAGGGATTTGATCAACATGTACCGAATAGGGAGTTGCTATTTTACTCGACAGGCCGCCGCTCTCCATTGATAAGTCTACGTTAAATTTTCTTTTTTTGGCGCAAGAGGAATCAAAGCTTTCTAGAAAATTTTAAAAACGAAGACTAATGAAGCAATACAGAAAAAGCTCTCAACGAAATGTATCTAAGCGGAAAAGGAAAAAATACAAATTCCACTCACCATTTTCCATGGAGAAGAGAAGGAACGTATTTATCCAAAAGAACTTCAGAAATCAAGAAGAAGGCGGTAAGAAGACGCAGACTGATCCAAAAAAAATGTAGCACTTTCGGAACTTCAGGAACAGACTAGACAAAGGTTGAAAGCCAGATTGACATTTTATACTCGAAATGAAGGACAAATTTTTAAAAACGCAGTTGTTTTTATAAATCTAATTAGTCAAAAACAACTCTTATGTAAGACAGGGAAAAATAGCAGAGGGGGGTCTGCGCGTTTAATCTTCAAGGTTGAAATGAAAGAAAAACATATCGAGCAGGAAATCTTGCGTAAATCTTCAAGGAAGAAATGAAAGAAAAACATATCTAGCAGGAAATCTTGCGTAACAGCATTGCAACATGCATAATGAAGACACGACACGAAAGTAAACAAACACAGTTTATCCGGGAAAATAATTTTTTATTCAAGGGGTTATATCAATATTATTACATAGAGTGTTACAATCATTTTTATGCGTACAATATATAACAGTTATCAGTGCATCCGTTACAGAACAATATTTTTATGTAGAGTGTAACAATCAGTTTTCTTGCGTATAATACATAGAACTAATATTCACTTTGTTACAGAATATTCATTTTGCACATTTAGTTACTGTCTTTGAGTCATGACGTTCAGTTTCATATTATGCTGTGCAATCAAATACTTGTCTGTAGACTGAAGGATTGTGCAGCTCGCGCACAATAGCAGAATTGTTCAAAATCTTAAAATAGGCTATTTTCATTTTACAGTCGGAATCCGTTGTGTCCATGGAATAGGATGTGGCAGCTTGTACACAGGAGATCATATTGTCGTACAGAGAATTGGTGAAACAATGGATCACATAAGCGTCAGAGGGGCTGGCGCGCTTTAGGTACATGAAACTATATCTCGGTTCGGGAGTCATTGCTTTTTGGTGAATTACTAAAAGCAGTAATGAGAGTTCTGCAGCTTGTGTTGCCTCCTTTTATAGATTCTGTATCAGCAGCGACCCCTCCTCCCTCCATACATGTTGTAATTAGAATGCAAAAGATGATGAGAAAAATGTTGAAAACGTGTTCAAGCACGTTTATGTCGGTATTTATAGGTATGACATATTTGATTTGAGTGTGGCGTCAAACAACACTTTTGTAGGCGAAAATTTTTAGGTACAAATCTTTGAATAAACTTTTCGTTGAATGCAATGCTATTCGAATCTAGAGGTGATAAAGTCTGCTTTCTCACAAATTTGTATAGGAAATGAAGACAAAATTGACCGCAGGTAAAGGACGTAGCGCTTTGGTAGCGAGATTTGTTCCACATCAGTTTCCGTGAATTCTGTTTGATGAAGTTTAAAATCTTACCCTTCTTTGGAACTGAAGCGAAACTACAAAAGTAAAAACAAGTGTTGTTCCTAAAGGCTAACGCAACCCAATGGCTTCCAGGCTTCGCCCTAGAATCTAAATTTACAATAAAACATGAATAGCCTGTAAGTGTCCTAGGCAATTCATCGGAAGCGTACACGCCTCCGAATTTGGATCGAAGAATGGAATCGCTGCAGGCGAGATTACATAGGCTTTGAGAATTCATTTTTAAAAATCAGTTAAAACGTTGCGGTTTTTGTCAATCTCTATGACATTTCGATACTCCGCATAAACGATTAAATTAACCGTTTCGGGTAGTGCTTTACTAAAGCGAATATCCAAATCCAAATTCGAATTTCGTAGGACCGAATCATGCATTCCATCTGCACTGAGATCTGGCGTTAAATCTATTGCCAACAACGTGTACCCGTCCTTATATTCGCTATAACTTATATTGATATCTTGATCTTTATGATATCGCCCTAAGTCAGTAAAAAGGCTCATATAACATCTGCTATAACTGTTAGAGGTATCGAATTTCGGTTGATAGGGTTTTGAAGGAATCATGCGATTTCCGTCTAATAGGCAGAGGTATGATAAATCATAATGCTTAAAATTGAATGGATTGTTAGAAAAATCACCATTATATGCAGTATTAGATACCATACCCATGATTAGTCGCGCTGGTACCTGTCCAATAAATGCATTTGGAATAGTAATAGATTGCATTCCTGAAGAAAGCGCGAAGGATTTCACCTCTGTTCTGCGAAGGGGCATCTTAATCGCGCCTCTTGAAAGTGCGGTCTCGTGCGCTATTAAAATTGAAGGAGCGACCTTTACTTTCCTAACAAATAAGGAAGCATGTTGTATAACTATTTTGAAATCTTGCGAAGCTGACATCAGTGCAAAGGCATCTTTATTTCTTTCTAATTTAATTCGAAGATTCACTGAATTGAACAGATATTTACTTTGATTGCCTAGATCGAAATGTAAAGCTCCTATCATGTCCATTAGTTTACTATCTTTGCAAATGTTATATCTAGTTTTGAATCCCTCCCCTGCGTTTAAAATCTCGGTTGCGTCAATCTTTCCTGGACTATCTCTGAAGAAAAGACCAGCCGTTAATAGTGATTCTTGAACAGCTTTTGGGGACAGCAAGGCATCGAACATGCATCTGTATGCATAATTCACTTGTGAGGACACTTGCTTATCATTTAATGTTATGGAACATTCCGAAAATAATGTATTCAACAAATAATTGACTGGAGCTACTACGTCAGGAGTTGCAATATTTGATCCATTTTTTTTCGTAATTTTCACTTGTAAATGAAGAAGTGTATGAGCTAGGTCTAAATAACTTTCTCCCACGCCTGAGAAAAAGAATTCAATCGGTGTTTTATCACTCAGAGATGCAACAGGAAAAATTTCTTTAAACGAACTTTCTTCGGTTGACAATTGCACAGGATTAACGGTAAACAAATCATAAGCATTAGATACACAAGCGCACGCTCTCTCATCCATCTTATGAGAATATATCTACCGCAGCTTTGGAATTCTTTCGGCTTCGCTTAGCACGCGGCAAATGATTCTTATTGTGCGATTTCTTTCTTTTTATACCCGAACCGCTTTGAAGCTTATGAAGAATGTCATCTTTAATATTTTTGGACGTTTCTTTCAATCTCGCCCTTGTCGAATCTTTCAGAGATGTTCCCGACACAACATCTGACATTACCTTTGAACCGGTACTCAGAATATGTTTTCCTAAATATTTTCCTGCCTTCATTGCAATGGGAGATATCATTCGAAATAAATTTGAAAACATTCCATATCCTCTTTGATGGCTGACTCCTTGAAAATACGAGCCACCATTCTGTAACTGCGAACAGTAATAGTCCTGACAAGCTCTGCGGTCCAAATGCATCTTTCTCTTGCGAAGTCAGGACCGAAATGATGTCGCACATATACAGTTGTAGTTTTATACTATTCTTCGTCGGAAAGAAAGAACCAAGAGCGATTTGCCGCTCGTAAAAATAATACCATCTCCAGAACTACTTTTTAATTCGACTTCGATGCAGTCGATATAATTTTGACGCAGAGGAAAATACAGGGGTCTTTGATAATTAATAACAATTTGGTCTTCTTTGGTTGACATCACAGGAATGATGCGAAGTAAAGGTGCGATAGTATCCCCCACAAAATGAGATTCTAAAATGTCTGTATAGACATAAATTTCTGTGATTCCTCCGCCTAGTTCCAGCTGATAATCCGAAATATGAGTGCCACCGTGTAATGTTGATTGTTTTAGTCCCAAGAGATCTTTTAACCCATCCTGGAAAGTTACGGCAGATGTATCGGGAATATGAATTTTCACTTTCTTATTAGCTAATAGATTAAACGCCAGATGTTTAAAAGAGCTGAACAACTGCTCTGCATTCTTATAAAATCCAACTTCTAACTGTAAATTTTCCGTTTTTTTCACTTTCTCTGGAACTGTCGGTTTATCCGTAATGCTTACGCGAAAATATTCGTTCAATGGAGGTCTGTCGATTTTTTGCAATACATGCATTGATTTTGATTTGATGCATTGATTAGCCAGGTACATCTTTGATGTACCGGGCTAAAATTAAATTAAAAGATTTGCCGGTGGTCCGAAAAGTATGACTACAAATAAACAAACAAAAATATCCACTTAAGGTTTTTTGTATTCTATAAAAAAATGTCAAAGTTTTTGTACAAAGCTCTATTGCAAGATTTTAATGTGAACACTAATAGTTGAGAGAAGAACATCCAATCTCTCTATACGAGAATCTATAGGGTAGCCTAGTGATCAAGGAAACGGTCTCGTGGCCAGGCGTGTTATGAGTTCGAACCTAGTACGGCTCAAGGGAATTAGGGCTTGTACTGCTGTAGGGGAGCAATGAACGTTTATTTTGTGGAGAGCTCAAACGTCTTCCCGTTGGTGTGGTGTGGTAGTTAGGAGAGGGGTGTTCCAGCTTAGATGGAACCAATTTTCAGTAGATCTCTACTCTATAAAATACAGATGCGTGCCAAATTTCAAGTCTAAATCTAATAGAACAAAAACGGAATTTTTGCTATCAGTACGCCCCGTAACCCCCCCCCCCATTCCCAGTTGAATCCCATAGTTCCAAAAGAACTATTCTTAGCGGATTTAAACTCAACAAAAGAAACATGCGAATCAGATTTCGTTATTATAGTCCTAGTAGTTAGAAAACGGGAATTTTTTTTTTGTCCTTACGCCCGCTGTTCTCCCAGGTGTCGATTTCCGTAAAATACATTCAACAACTCTACAACAAAAGAAACAAAATTTCAAGTATTTGGATCTAACAATTCAAAAACAGGAATTTTTCTATAACTCCCCTATATCCCTCAATCCTTCTTGGGGTCGATTTTCGTAAAATTCTTTGTTAGAGGAACTAATTCCACGAAAGGATGCTTACAAAATTTCAAAAGTGTACGTCTAATAATTTAAAAATGAAAATAATATTATGGAATGCTCCTTAAGTCAATGTAACGCCAGAAACCATTATGTAGCGAATGTCTACTCTATAAAAGGAATCTGATTTCCAAATTCAAAACTGTACGTTTAAGAGTTTAAAAGCGAAAATAATTATCTATAACGCCCCTTAATCTTCCGCTACACCACTTGGGGATCGATTTTCACGAAACCTATTTTGTAGCAGATCATGCAAGGAATCTGTTTACCAAATTTCAAGACTGTACGTCCAGTACTTTAAAAATGGAAGTAATTATTTATAACCCTCCTTGGGGTTCGGTTTTCGTAAAAAATCCGTTCTTATAGAATGCCTACCGAAACATGCCTACCGAATTTCATGTATATAGGATTAATATTTCCTGAGATATCGTGATGAGTGAGTGAATGAATGAGAGAGTAATCGCTTTTCTCCTTTATATATACATATAAAGATTCAGAATTTTTTTGATATTCATTTATAAACTCGTCATTTAAAATCTTTCATAGAGACTACAATTTTGAAACGGGTTTCACTTGTTTTTATTCAGTCTAATATATTTATAATATAAATTGAATATATATATATATATATATATATATATATACCAAACTTGTGCATATGGTAGTGGGACAGTTACTTGCGCTACTTTAAACAAAAAGTCACGAAAACAGCACTGTAATATTCTTAAATTCGCTGTATAGATTTCAGCATTGAGTGTTATAAAACTATAAACGCAAGAAATATCCCAGTTGAACTCTCTGAATTTCACTTTCGTCACGGAAGTCAATTTAAAAGTCATTAAAAGCAAATATAGCGTACTTAAATTCGAAAAAAAGTAGTAAATTGTAATTACCTGATTCTTTGCTTTCTCTCTGATAGCATTTACACACAAATTTAAATAATGGGTATCTCCAGAACAATTTAAGCAATCGAGAGAGAAAGAGAGAGAGAGATTGTTATTCCTTTTCTTTTGTTCTTTTTATTCGAGTTTGCTGATAACCTTGTAGCTGTGTTTGTTAAAATTCAATAAAAAAAAATTTAAAAAAAAGGGAACTACACATACATGTTTATTCAGATTTGAGTGATTTTGAGACAAATTCTATATACTGTGTATTCTGAGTATGTGATACATGTCTAAGGTAGAAATAACATCTAGTGGTGTAATAAATTCTGATATATGAAAAAATTTGCAATTAAATTTAAAACTAATCTTCTTGAAGTTTTAATTTGCCTTTAAATTTAACATGTTGCATCTTTTATTTAAAATGATTCCCTCTTGACTTCACAAGGAATTTAAGTCACTTTGGTCAATCATTTGAGATACGTATACCTCCATGGAGATTTGTGTGCATCGCTGATTTTCTAAAATAACATTTGAGACATTTTTGACCCTTTCTGCCGATTACACATGCCGTTTGCAACATATCTTTGCCTCCAATACTGACTATAATTTATAGTTGAGCGAATTTAAATCCGGATCAAAGGAGGGCTCATATTATAATATATTAAATTTCAAAGAAAAAAGCGTTTTAAAAAAGTGCAAATTAAAACATGACCCTAAAACTTCATCCTAACTGTTCAAACAAAGGTAACTTTCAAGAAAGTGAAGTCTCTGATCTTTAAAGAAAATCCGCCGACTCAAAGGTTCATTGCTTTGAAACAAGTTATGTCTTCCGAAACTGTTATTAAAATCATTCATAAGGATTTAAAGTTAAAACTGATGTTTAAACCTAAAGTTCCTCTCATTTTTAAAACATACTGCTGAAAAAAAAAGCAAATTGTAGAAAATTATATAAAAAATACCTAGCTGCTGAAAAATGGAAATTTGTTGTAGCACTGGATGAGGTATGGGTATAGATCCATAAAAAAGATCAATTTTCTGTTGTTCAATTGACGGGAATGACTGTACGAAATGGCTTCGTCTGTTTACAGTAAAATTCCCTAAGGGATTCATGATAGTGTTGCAGGATATTCCAACACCGGCAAATTAAAAATCAGAAAAATCTCAAGTAAGCCAAAATTAATTCGCTCTACTTTCAACAGAATTTTTTAGAACCAATTTTTAAAGAAGAAATTCCAACTTTATATGGAAGAAACATAGATAAAGTTGAGCTTCATAAGAACAAAGCCTCAATTCATGCGTCAAAGTCAACTGCTGCTTATTTAGCAAAGAAAAAAAAAATCAGAAACAGGAATAAATCTCATTTCATAAAATGCGTGCTTCTGCAACGGACTTTTGTGCTTCCGATTTATTAAAACGAGCCTCAGGAAAACGCCATCCAAGATCACTGAAATGACTTTGGAAAACGGTTCATTAGGAATGAAGTAAAATTTGATTAACACTAATAAAAAAAATTGACTTTCATGAAAAATTTGAGCTAGAGCTATTCAGCAGATAGAAGCAAATTGCCACCAAAAATACGGTATTTATTGAAGAAAATTAACTATCAAAATCGTTCCCATAAAGTGTGAAAGACTTGTTGTACTCCATATTGATAGTAAATAACAAATAAATGCAATCAAATTTTTACAAATGTTTTATTCAATGAAAACCTAAACGTTAAATTCATCATTTCATACAAATGAATAATTAAAAAATTAAATTCCGCAAACTAAAGTTATATAAGAACCAAAAAGCAAAAAGAAAAATATTAAATATATGTCTATTAAAAAAGCAGCGATACTTGAATAACTTGAATACTCTAAGAAGCAAAACAAATAACTTTTCATCTTTATAAATGTGTCATTATTTCACAAATTGTTAAAGATAATTAAAATTTAGTTGTCATATATTTAAAATTACAATTGCGAATAAAATTATGCTTTATGTTTAATACCATTAATGTAAATTCAAGCAGCCTTATATATAATGAAAGAAACAAATCGAGTATTTCACCAGTACTGGTATTCAGAAGGTTTAAAACCCCTTCCCTCGTAAAAGTTTTAATTTTTAGCATAAAGATTTCGTCTCGGTTCTTTTGTGTACATTTTTTTTACCACGAAACTCCTCCTGTACAGATAGTTTGTATACACCTCTGTCCAGTAACCTAGTTCGTAAAAAGAACTTTTCATGCCTTTTCTTTTTTGTAATAACTATGCAAAGAAGTACTGGCAATACTGGTAACCATTCTTTACAAATGCGACAATTTTAACTTTGGAGCATTTTGCGTCAAATTTAAAATTTTGCAACAAAAAATATTTAATTTTTCGCTCGCTGAAATGTGGATTCGTGTAAATATTATAGTCTTGAATGCATGCATATAAAGGAGAATGTAGATATACAAGTGAATGCGCTTACGTGCTCATAGATAAATTTGCCTTTTTTGAATTTAAATTATGAAGTTCTGTTTTTTAGTGAATCAATTCTGAATTGATGTACTGTATTTCCCCCTGTTATTTGAAAAATGCTTTTCTTTCTATATATATTCAGAAATTATTTTCTGAGGGGAATTTTCTTTAATTCATGCTATTCTTGAACCCTCGAAAACATCACGATACTTAATTCTTCTCTTTTACCCACCAAATGGGAAATACAATTTTAATAACTTAATCTTCTCTCAGTGGTGACATTTCATAATGAGGACGCAATATTGTATCAGCCACCAACTTTGACTCATCAGCTCGTGAAAATTCAGAAATCATATAGTTAACGAATGTTCGAGAAGCTCCCGGCAAGAAAGATAATAAAGCTGAGATATCTGGAATGATAAGGAAGATCGCCTTATTCCCAATGTAACTTAATCCTCTACGCATACTATCTGACCTCGAGACTGCCCTGAACCTGTACGAGTCCGATGTACTGTGTTCGAAACCATTATTTGGCAATCCCACGTGGAATGCAAAGTGTCATTCAGGCTAAAGGTGGCCCAACCCCTTACTAATAAAATTTTTTCATTTTCTACACAGGTGTTTCTATTATTTTGTCCCATACCTGTATTTACATATACAAAAGAAGGCCTTATGATGATGACTCAAGCATTATTATTCTTCTTATTATTTTTTTTGCATTTACAAAATTTGTTGCAAATTAGCGAAAACATTAGGATTATTTCTAAAACAGGAAAAGGTCCACTTTTTGGGTAAAAAAAAAAACCGCCCTAGAAAGATTCCCCTTAAAGTGATTTCGACTCTTAGAATAGTTTATGTTGATTATAATACTCATAAGAACTTTCCTTGAATACACCATGTGTTTTCAAAAATATTTTCGAATATTATTATAATTCAGTGACAAATTTTTATTTGCTTCTAATATATATATATATATATATCCTTTCCTACATATATATATATATATATATATATATATATATATAATCAAAACTTCTCTACAAGAGAGAGATGAACCACATGATCAATACATAAAAGAATATCAATTGCCAGATAACAATACAACAGAATTTAGAAGGAGATATGAAAGATTGAAACAACAGAGCAAAATACAAAAGAATGGATGCTTCAGTATTATCAACATTGCTGACTTAGGACAGCTAGTATACATAAAATTTTTTCAAAAAAATCCTTCTGTATAAAAGTGGGGTTGAACATGTTTTTTGGCCAGCCAACCTTCCCCCTTTTTTTGTTAATAATACCGAGCAAATACCAATTGGAAAATAATGGATAGGAAATCTAAATCCATTATAAGGAAGGGGTAACTTACCCAAAAATTGCATACTGAAATGCAGAGCCCGCGCTAAATCTGAGTACAATAACCAAGTTATTGCCAGATTCTGGACCCAAATACAATTTCAAAACAAAGCAAAGGCTGAAAAATAGCACTTAGCAAAAGTATGAAAAGAATAGATATAATAAAATAAGAAATGTAAACATACTACCATTATCTTAGAGACTCTTAATATAGTTTAAAAGTTATAATATATTCTAAAAAAGTATAATTTTATCTAAAACTAGAAACTGGGGGTATTTAAAAACTATCTAGGAAGAATAATAAATCTATAATATAAACCTTTTAAAACTATGGAAATTTAATCCTTACTATTTAGAATTTCATTATTTAAATATCTATTAATAAAATTAATAGGGTAGTTTTAAATTAACAGTATTTAGTAAAATGTTTATAATTTTTTATTTTTTCTGATTTATTAGAAACTAGAAATTTATTGCGTAGTGTGTAATTAAGAACAATATTTCTGAATATAGATACATGCACATTACTCTCCCAATGCGGTACTTTTATAATATTGAAATTAAAGTCTTCTCGTTTATCATAAATATTAGTAACTATTTTATAATCTTTTAATTTAATTTCTATATCAAGAAAATTTGCTTCGTAACTGTTACTATTTGTCTGTAATAAATTAAGATATTGTGGATAAAAATTAATATTAGGTATAAAGTTGTCTTGCTTGCCGAAAATGATTATATCATCTATATAACGAAAAAAATAAAATTCTAAGTTGTCTGTGAAACTATTTTCAAAATAATGTAAATATAAATTGGCAAGACAGTTGCTAGCTGGGCCACCTTGTGGTAGACCCTTAATCTGTTGATAATAATTACCATTATGATAATCATAATTCTCTTTTAGAACTAACCTAAGTAGAGAGCCAAATCTATCATATTTGACATTTTTAAACAAATTATCTTTATGAAATTTTACTAGTGTTTTTATCACATCATCAATATTAATTGAGTTAAAAAGATCTTCAAAATCTAAACTAAATACTGAAAATATCTTTTTATCTTTAATTTGTGCAATAAGTTCTGTACTGTTTTTAAGTATGGCTGAAGTTTTTAGATTATTTATTGTATCTTGTAACATTTTATGTAGAATTTTGCCTGATTTGCTGATATATATGTATTAAAACCATTAGTAACTGTTCTAAACTTTATTGGGTTTTTATGAAATTTAGGAGTAAGAAATACATGTGGAAATTTAAAATTATTATTTATTTGTATTTTTAATTGTTTATGAAAAGCCAAAATTCGATTATTTATTTCTCTATTAGAAATTGATGATCTAATAAAAGCTGTATTATTTTCAAAATGTTTGTTGAGCATTAAACTATAATAGTATTTACAAATGAAGGCAAAATTTCCAGGCACTTTATCAATATAAACTATAATAAATTTATTTTGTAATTTTTTAATCTGATTTTTAATATCATTAAAAAAGATATTATTATCTGTACTAAAGTTATATTTATTAAACTGTTGTGTAATGTTACATTTAAACTCTGTGAATGCCTCTATAGGCATACTATATTTAATGGCAATTTTGTATATGAATTGCTCAATATCATTATATAACTGATTTTTGATAATTTTATTATTATTGGATATCATAAGTCTAAAACCAGTACCTTTATTCATTATATTTCTAAGATTATTGTCTTTTACAATATTGAGATCACCAGTAATAACATGCTGGTGATAGTTATCTTTGAATTCTTTAAATTCATTACAATAACATATTAAATTTTCTTGCTTGATAGGTGCATTATAGTTAAAAATTGATCTACCTATTTTTTTAATTATATTTAAAAGCTTTTTTAATAGTGATATTATGAATTGGGAAAGTTGACATGTGTTTTTTAAAAATGCTAGAAAAATTAATATTATCAAAAGATTTATTCATATATAATAATGTACAATGTTCTGTTTGATATTTTTTATTTACATTGACATTTATTTTATGTTTATGCTTCAGAAATTTGAGAATGTCTCTTATGATATGTAAAGCATGACTATCTGTAAATTTATCTGAATTTAGTATATTATCCGTAATACATAATTCTGTCTTACTTAATCCAAACATGAAAGATTTAATGTGCTTTATATTAAAATTGTTCTCGAAACTATTACATATATCGCTAATATCTTTTGAAATAACATTATCGTCTCTGCTTAACCTTTTAGTCCTATTACCTCTAGTTTTTCTTTTATTAGTCTTTTTGATTTCTTTACTGTAATAATAATCTTGAGAATTTTGTTTAATAGAATTATATATATATATATATATATATATATATATATATATATATATATATATATATATATATTATATATATATATATATATATATATATATGTAGGAAAGGAGTGCAAGTTTTCTTTTACTTCTTTTGATTTTTATTGTAAGAGATGGCACCACTAATCGAAACCACGTGAGTTTTAGCTGCGCGATACGATGAGGTTATGTATTTATAAAGGGGGCAGAAGAGAAAAACTGAGAGTTGCACCAAAGCTTGAACGAAGGCAGGTCAGAGGAAATCGCTTTATCCGTTGTTTTGAGAAAGAGTACGTGTTTTCGGAATTAGTATGGTGTTATCTCGAATAATTTAAAACCCCTTGTAAATAGTAAATTTTTTAGTTGTGTTATTAATAAATTAAGTTATTTTAACTCTGCGTGCTTATTTTAACATTAAAATTGAACCTTCCCCTAGACGCCGTCCCACAAATTGAGGGTTCGACCGAGAATTTTTAAACTATTCAAAGTTTTATCTAAGATAATTTTTTAAAAGTTTTACCTCCTCATCGATTTTTGATTTCCTGAGCGGTACATAGACCTTGCCTTGCATCGAATAGAGACCCGGCGAAGCCTTCAGCTGGATAAGAAATTTTACGAGCGATACGGAAGTCTTACGAGCGATGCGGAGATACTTCAGCGAGAACAGTCTACAGGTGGAAGGGGTCCATTGACTTGGTTAGAAGCACGGAATCTTGGCGAATTTCCACGTCAGCTACAGTCAACCAAAACTGGAAGCCCAGCGACTCAACGAGATACTGAACGAATTGAACGGGATTACCTTGATCATTGAGGTCAACACTGACGAGAGAACCTTTGGAACTGCATCGAATTGCGAGTTATCAACACGAAACAAGATTTCCTGTGTCATTGAGGTCAACGTAAGTTGTCTTCAGAGTTACATTAAATTGTGCTAGTATCCTTTTTTTGGTATTGTGTGAGTAATAGGCGAAAATTATATAAATGAATGATTTTTTGTATGTATATTTCCTGTTCTGTGAATCTGAAATTGAATTTTGTAGTACTAGGTACTATTATTGGTTTAATTGCAGACATAGATATTTGATGTTCTTTTAGTTTTGGATTAATAACTGAGTACTTTCCGTGTTTTTTCTTAGTAATCTATTTTTGATAAATGAGAGGAACGCTTTTTTTTTTAATAAAAAATAAAATTGATATTAACTTTATACTGTTGTGTTTTGTAAAAGGATTTAAGTTTCGGGAATTCTTTAAAAAATCCATTTTTGTCTATAATTGTTTATAATTGATAATTGCATCTTATTTAAATTATCTTTTGTTGCTTTTTAAGTGAGTAAACTTTTTGCGTGTCATTTTAATGGTTTTGTCTCATTTAACTTGGGTAAAAATTTAAGTTGTTCTCTGGGTCACCATTCTGAGTATAAAAATGGCATTCTTACTCGCGAAAAGGAAAGAGGATTTGGTGTCACTCACCGAGGATTTGGATCTTACTATCGAAGCAGGTATCACAAAATTGAAGTTAAAGGAGCTGATCGTAAAAAGCCCAGATTACGTTGAAGACGATGTTAAAAAGATGCTTGATAGCATAGTGGAGGAACGTACAGAAAGAGAAGAGAGGGAACAGGCTGAGAGAGAGGATATGCGAAAGGATGAGAGAGAAAGACGAGAGTACAAATTAGAGAAGTTGCGAATACAAGCGCAACAGACTGCCGGTATGCCGAATAACACCGAAAACGTTCAAGCATCGAATAAACTGTTTCACGAAACTTTTCATAAGTTTAATATGAAAAAAGATATTGGTTTCAATCTTACCTTATTTGAGCGTCATGCAGAACTAACTTTCTTACCGAAAAAAGATTGGGTTCAAAAACTTATAGGTTTAATATCCGTCGAAATTGCCCATCTGATCGCAAAAGAACCAACTGATAAGTGTTATGATTACGATCATGTAAAGGATTTACTCATACAAAGATTTAAATTATCTCCGGAAAAATTTCGTCAGTTATTTTTGTTTCACCAAAAGTCCGATGAAAGAACATGGCAAGATTTTCAACACGAATTACAGACGTATTTTGATGGATGGACTTTGGGCTTAAAAGTTAACACCTACGACCAATTACGAGAATTAATCATAGCCGATCAAATGAAGAAGAGAGCGCCGTATGATTTTCAGGAACACTTTTTGGACGAATGGTCTACTATTAACTCATCTATTGAGCTAGCGAAAAAATTTGAAGAATATGAGGACGTCCGCAAAACTATAGGGTCAAAGCAGTTAAACTCATTTGCTAAGAGATCGAACAATAACAATAATTGTTCTCAAAGGCAAGAACGTTTTCACCTTGGAAATAATTGGAATGATAGAAAATGCTTTCAATCGACGAGAACTTACGATAAAAGAGTTAAACAGGTAACATGTAGCTACTGCAGGGGACCAGGTCACTATGCCGTAGATTGTACAAAGCGCAACAAGGGTACGAAAATCAATAAATCTTCAAGCTTTCCGGTCCAGATCTGTTCTCGAATTCAGCAAGACAGAATTAAGACCAGGAAAATAACCATCGGATACAAGACTTTTGAGGCTCTAATCGACACTGGAAGCTCAGTTTCGCTCATTCGTGAAGATGTAAGCAAAGGAATCATCGAGCAATCGAAGCTCTCGAAGGACATTGTTGTGTTATCTGGATTGGGAAAGTACGAAGTCAAAACAAAAGGATTGTTCCAACGAGAAATCAAATTGGATGGAGAGAAATATTCCTTAATATGGCATGTCGTACCTGCGGTGCATTTGGAGTTCCCGGCAGTGATCGGATCGGACATTTTGGAACAAGCTTTTGTTGGCTTTGATAAAAAAAGTTGTTTATTTCCGTAAACACGAAGAGAAGGTGTGGTTTGTGAATACACAGGTTTATGAAGCAAGAACTGAAGACGAAATCGAAGTTAAACATGTTGTCAATCCTCGAATAAGAAAGGAACTCTCTGAACTAATCAACAGCTATAAACCTAAGAAGACCGAAACGACAAATGTATCCATGAGAATTATCCTGAAGGATGATATACCATTTTACCAAACAGCACGCCGCTTGTCATTTCTGGAGAATCAGACCGTCAACAAGCAGATCGACGAATGGTTGGATAAGGGAATCGTGAGACCAAGCTCTTCTGAATATGCAAGTCCAATCGAGTTAGTCAAGAAGAAAGACGGTACTGACAGACTATGCATTGACTATAGGAAACTGAACCGAAAACTAGTCAAGGATCGCTTCCCCTTGCCACTAATAGAGGACGTATTGGATAGGCTGCAAGACGCTAAAGTGTATTCCACGTTAGACTTGAAAAATGGGTTTTTTCATGTCGACGTAAACGAGGATTGCAAGCATTTCACCTCCTTTGTTGTACCAGACGGGCAGTTCGAATTTAATAAGGTACCTTTTGGTCTCAGTACAAGCCCAAAGATATGTGTACAGCATTTTTAGGGAACTCATGCGAAAAGGCATTCTAATAATTTATTTGGACGATTTGATCCTTCCAGCTAAAGATGAGAAAGAAGGTTTGGAAAAACTAAAGAAGGTGTTTGAGGTCGCATCCAGATATGGGTTGGAGATCAAGTTTGAAAAATGTCAGTTTTTAAAACGAAAGGTGGAATTTTTGGGTCACGTTGTCGAAAATGGAACGGTGCGCCCTTCAGTTGCAAAAACGATAGCTGTCAAGAGGTTTCCTGTACCAACGACTGTCAAACAAGTCCAAAGCTTTTTAGGACTCACTGGCTATTTTCGAAAATTTATTCCGTCATACTCTAAAATAGCGAAACCTTTGAGTGATCTAATTAGAAACGACAATCGATTTGTCTTTGAATGACCTCAAATAGAAGCATTTGAAAAGCTCAAGCAATTATTGACTGAAAGTCCAGTATTAAGTATTTTCCAGCAGGGAAAAACAACCGAATTGCACACGGACGCAAGTCAACAAGGCTACGGAGCCGTCTTACTCCAAGAGGCAGAAGATGGAAAATTGCATCCTGTTCAATACATGTCTAAGAAAACTACTCCGGCAGAGGAGAAGTATAGCAGCTATGAACTTGGAGTTCTTGCTGTTGTCAACGCTTTAAAGAAATTTCGTACCTACCTTATGGGAAATCATTTCAAAGTCATAACGGATTGCTCAGCGTTTCAAAAGACTATGGACAAAAAGAATTTGGTTACTCGTATAGCGCGATGGGCATTATTGCTGGAAGAGTTAGATTATGAAATTGTGCATCGTTCCGGCCAGAGAATGCAACATGTGGATGCCCTTAGCAGATATCCAGTCGCAATAATTACTAACGATACTCTAACCACAAGATTAAAAAGGGCACAACAAGAGGATGAATACACTCAGAGTCTAAGGTCACTGATTGAAACAAGCAGCAATTCAGACTTTTTCGATAAAAACGAAATACTTTACAAATATGTTGAAGGTCGTGAATTGATAGTTGTACCAAGAGATATGCAAACTGGGATAATAAAGTTAGCACATGAGAAGGGGCTATATAGAATAGTTAAAGTAAAACCTAGAGATAGATATGATTTAGAGAAAGTGGGTGATCATGAGGGACCTAAGATAACAAATTCATCTGCTGATTTAATGAAATTTTACTCACCATGATGATGTATTTTTATATAAAAAGGGTTTTCTATTCTTTTTAAAGGAACATAATGTGTATTAATGTGCTTTGTTTTCTTTGCTATTAATATTTCATTTTTGAGAGTTGTATCCTTATTTTTAAATTTGAATGTCTATCTTGGAATTTTTATCTCCGATTAATATTAATTTTGCAGAGGCCGATATTTTATTGTATGGTATATAAAATCACTGAGGTCAGTGATTTCCAGGATGGCCAAACATGTAGGAAAGGAGTGCAAGTTTTCTTTTACTTCTTTTGATTTTTATTGTAAGAGATGGCACCACAAATCGAAACCACGTGAGTTTTAGCTGCGCGATACGATGAGGTTATGTATTTATAAAGGGGGCAGAAGAGAAAAACTGAGAGTTGCACCAAAGCTTGAACGAAGGCAGGTCAGAGGAAATCGCTCTCTCCGTTGTTTTGAGAAAGAGTACGTGTTTTCGGAATTAGTATGGTGTTATCTCGAATATTTAAATCCCCTTGTAAATAGTAAATGTTTTAGTTGTGTTATTAATAAATTAAGTTATTTTAACTCTTCGTGCTTATTTTTAACATTAAAATCGAACCTTCCCCTAG